>JAJONR010003746.1:0-78119 GCA_029582245.1 Solanum etuberosum
TAGTATCCGAGGTTTGATTTGGAATATGTCCTCCCAGGATAGAATGATCTCAATCACCAGTGTATTGATACCCAAAACGCTGGTGTCAGCGAACCACTCAACAGCAGTAAAGTACACGAAGAAAAATTTGTGCAGAAGAAGAAGAAAAATTTGTGCAGAAGAAGAAGAAGAAATCAGATCAGAAATTTTCGTAGTCTGAAGAATCACTGGTATTTATAGGCAAGAGGAACTGTTTCTGAAAGGTTGCAACCTTTCAGAAACCATACGACCATTTATGAAAGTTTGCAACCTTTCAACCGGTGTTTTAAATAAAATGGGTCGCGCGGATCATCGATCATTTTCCAAAGCCGAAGCCGAGGCCGAGCGACGATGACGACGGTGCGAGGGGGGTCCCTCTTTCCAACCCTTTTAACAACTAATAGAAGTGTTTCTCTATATAAACACTTCTATTTTTCTTTCCACCACCAATGAGGGAGAAATGCATTTTCTTAAAGCATAAGAGAATCTTTTCCAATTCCTCTTTTCATCTTCCCTCCATTTCCCATTAACTCTTGCTATACCAACAGTCTTAAACCAGAAGCAGGATGAGAGGTGATACTTGTTTCTTGCTATGAATGCTTACTGGAAATACAAGTACTCTCGATACTTGTTTCTTGCTCTTCATTTCAGTGTTTGATCCAGGTCGCTATCTTTGTATCCTGTTTTTTGCTGTCTTAATTTCTTATATTCGTGCTTTGACTTCTTCTTTTCTTTTGAGCCGAGGGTATATCAGAAACAACCTCTTTATCCCACAAAGGTAAGGATAAGGTTTACACGTACATCCTACTCTCGCCAGACCCTGCTTGTAGGATTACACTGGATATGTTATTGTTATCCAGGGTCGCTATAGTCCCTATTTGTCATCTGAATACAGAGACAGTTTAGTGTTTATTACAACTTAGTAATCTTCCAATTAGCAAGTAATTTATTATTATTATTATTATTATTATTATTATTATTATTATGATTAATAGTTTAGAAATTTAATTTGTGTTACTTCCTCCAGAATATTATGTTTTGCTTCTATGTTTCTGGTATAATTTAGCTTAAGACCTGATAACTTTCACCGTTTTATGGATGATTTTGAGTTCTCGTAGTACTACTCTGCCTACAAGGAATAGAACGTTGGCCTATCATTATGTGGTGCGAAATTGGATTAATCTGACCCCAATGTGGTAGTGGACAATGAGTGCAAAACTATATGGGATATCGTATATGTGTAGATACACTTATTAAACATGTGGATACAATGTATTTCACTATTGTTATGTGAGCGGATACAATGTATTCCACTATAAAGATATTGTATATGTGCGTATATAACGTATTTCACTATTATTATGTGTGCTACGTTTTGAAATCAAAATGTTGCTATGTTTCGTAATAAAGTAAAACCTCGCTATTTTTATCTGGGCACAAATAGGGCTGTTTAAGAAAATTTCTCAACGTATTATGGTACTCTCTTAAAGACATTAAAACTTAAATACAACTATTAAAACGTACAATAAAGTCCTCATATGAAAGACATTTAAATAAATTAAAAGGTTACATCATACATTAACGTTACATCCTAGACTATAAATATGAAATCCTCCTCCTAAATCTTCATCAAATTTCAAATCCTCTCTACTCCAAATACAATTGTAACCAACTTGTATATTCATAAGAAAAATGACTTCTATTTATGCATACACACTTATTTTCTTGTGCATATCCATTGAGGTTTCTCCGAGCGTCTCACAATTACCTGGAGGAGGAGGAGGAGGCCTTTCCAGGTTCAGGGGATGGTCTTTTTCCGGATATCTCTAAATGTTTAGCATTAGTGTTGAATGTTCATGGATGCGTTGAAGAGATCATAACATCTTTTTTAAGTATTAAACTTCGATTAATCGGACCTCAATGTTGCAAAGTTGTATTAGACATACATGATAGTTGTTGGCCTAAGATTTTCCCTTTTAGTTCACTTTTCCCTTTAACACTTGGGAGTTTTTGCTCCATTCAAGGTTCATTACCACCACCAACAATCCCTCAACCTCTAGTTTCAAATAGTAGCACGAAGATTGTACGCAAAATTAAGAACTAAGTTGTTTAATTATCGTCCTTTGAATTCTTTCTAGTAAATTGATCGCGATGAGACTTGCATCTACCTAAGAGTTTTTTGTTCTTTTAGTAAAATGTTAATGGTACTAGGGAATCATGTGTTGTTGCAAATGAAACCAAATAAAGCGGTTTTGAAGAATGTCTATTACAAGAGAATTATGAAATTTAGAAACGCACATCAAACGAAATAAAGACTTGACAGGAAATCAAGAGAATATATATATTATATCTGAAGGCTTTACAGATTTTATTTCAACATGACTACTCTTTTATCTTCTTATTTCCATTTTCCTTTTCAATAGTCTTCCTGAAAAATAATTACTCCTAAATTTTTATTTTCTTAATTAAAAGTTTGTCTTTTACTAACCCTGTTATAATACATGTCTAATTTCTGAAAGATTATTTTTTTAGGCATAATAGATAAGAGATTAACTACTATCCACTGACAGTGGACAAAAAAATTACACCATCAATTCATTTATAGAAATACTTATTTCTTTTAATTTAATTATTACATATAAAGATTAATGATTTTTCAGCTTCTCTTTTTCTTTTTCTTTTTTAAAACATGTTCTACAAATTTAAAATTTATTTTTTTGAAATAATGTTCAAATATTTTTTATACTACCGACTTTGAGTATTAATTACTTAAATAAATTGAAGTATATATGATGATATATGAATCAAAGTTTGTTTTCAATTAATTTTTTGTATTGTTGATTGAATGAACTAAGAAGATATATGTGTCATATGCGGCGTCCTACGTTACCAATTTGCTTCCTACGTGGCGTCCTACGTGTATTATGTCACGTAGGACTCGGGTGTCTACTTATTTACATCCAAAATTGGAGGACATAGATGTCTGCAAATACCAAGTTAAAGAACATTATGTATTATGCATTTCTTTTCTTCTTTTTTTAATTATTATTATTATTATTATTATTATTATTATTATTATTATTATTATTATTATTATTATTATTATTATTATTCCGCTATTCCTGTAATAGGATTATAAATAGCAGGGGGGAGCTCTTTTGTACTCCATAAGCAAAACAAACCATTAACATAATGAAAATTATGGTATATAGTACCATCGAACTCCTCAATAACAATGGTTTTTAATTTTTATGTTCCGCATGTTGTTCTATGGTGTAAAAGATATTTTCATCTCTTAAACGTGCAAGTATTTTTATCTTATGAGGACGAAATATAGAGTGGCTTTGATGAATATCTATAAAAGATGGATCAGATACAAGTGAATTATAAAATTTAGAAAAACATTTAAAACGCATTAAAGAATCAACGGAAAGCCTAGAAAATATATGAGAGATAATCTCTTTGGGAATTGAATATTTTCTTGAACCACTCTTATTCTTTTTATTCTCCATTGGGGAGAACATTTGTTACCTGAAATAGTTGCCATGTTAATCTCTTCATGTATTGAATATTTAAATGATTTCAATATTAAAGATATTAATGAACAATGACATATATTAAAAAAGCTTCATAATATACCTTTACTTTCTCTTAACTGAGAACATAAACTGCTAGTTATAAATTGGAATAAAAATTACTGAAACTCAAACAAGAAAATTCAGTGTACAAGAAAAGATCATAGGAGAAATGAATTTTTTTTAGAAGAATTCTGTATTCTTCAAGTCTTTAAGTAATACTTTCACTTCAACGGCTAGTTAACGGCTAATTAGTCTTCATTAATGTAAGACAAAAATATTATTAAATACTTAAAATAAGTAATTTTCTTACTTATTTTCCGTAGTTTAGTTAGTAAGTAGCTTGACTTGGAACTTACTTAGTGAAGGTCTCGAGTTCAAAACGTGTTCACGAACATTCTAGAAGAAATTATTTTCGTACTTGAAAAAGTGGAAATAAATAAATAAAGTGTTACACCTATAGCGTGGTTTGTCATGACTAGTGATGGAACATACTTAGAGATGTAAAATATCGTATCTTTTGAGCCAATAAGAAAAACTCGTATATGTAATAATATTCCATCGTTAATTACTTAATCCGAACAATTTTTCTCCTACAATATATAATTAATCACTTACGTTTTTGCTATAATTATTTGATTAATCGCTAAAACGATTATTTCTCAAATTCCATTTGTATGATTATATTGAGTATGTTGTTGTTGTTGTTAGATTATCCATCGAAGATAATGAGATCTTCACGAATCATGAACACAAAAAGGATGACATTCTTTTATATAGAAATCATATTTTGAAAAATATCGCACAACCAATACCACATAACTTATTATTTCGAGCTAGGAAAAAGTTCTCTAAGCTTATGCAAAGCCAATTAGGTCTGGCTAGATAAAAAGGTATTTTGTGGTCCATAATTTTTTTTAATTAAATGAGCTACAAAGCAGAAAATAAAAATCATTAAATTTGAAGACAAAAATTAAAGACCATCCTGAAATAAAAGGGTCTCTACATAACTAAATATACCAAAAATATTATCCTTTTCTTCAAGCCCCAACACTTCAATTTCTCTCCAATTATTCTTCTTCGAATGATAAAAGAATATCCAATTTGTCTTGATCCAGGAGTTTATCAATACAATTTCACCATTAAGAGTATCTCTACATACACAATTCTTCATCAAATAACAAAAAATATCTTTTGCTGCTTCTCGACATTAATAGCTGAGGAAAGACAATACGTTGATTCACCCATTCTTCAGTTTCAGAATTTTGTAAAATCCTCAAAATCATCTCTCCTATTTCTCCTCTTGAAACATCAACGACTGCTAATTTTCCCTCCACTTTTTCCAAGTGATTATAATAGAATATGTCTATGACAGAATAATGGTCATGTTCATTCCACAACGAGATAATTCTGAGATTTTCGATTCTACAATCAAATGTTGCCATCTTTAAATATCCTTCAATACGAAAACAAATAACAAAATAAATAACCCCTTTAATGCAAATACCTTTCAAGGGTAGTATCGCAAAAGAATCAAACGATATTGATTTTATTTTCCGCCATGATTCACTTGTTCCTAAAGTGAAAATCCAATATCTTACCGATGACAATGAATGTTCACGATAGTTCCTCATTAAAATTTTGTGTTTCTTTTTTTTTTTGGCTCAAAACCCAATATAATATAATATTGATTGGTTCCATCCTTCACGAAATTTTGACACGAAAGAGATCTTACTTCTCTTGTACTCGGATTAAAAATAATAGGGGGTAGCTCACTTGGATTCCAAAAGCAGAACAAACCTTCAATATGGTCAAGCATGTGATAGGTGATGCCACTTAATTCCTTAATAAGATGAGCACTCATCACCTCCGACTCGATTAGTTTAGATTCATTATGCGGGGAACATTCCAAGGCTGGAATCGGAGACTTTTGCTCTATGGCGTAAAACTTTCTTTGAGGACATGTCCATGCGAGGAATTTGAATGATATAAAGGAGTTACAAAATATAGAAACACACTTATAACGCGTTAAAGACTTGACAGGAAGACGAGAGAATATTTAGTAAATAATATCTTGAGGTATTGAAGGCGTTTTTTGAGCAGTAATCTTCAGATTCTTGGCCATAAGAATTTGATTTATTTACAACAAGACTTGTTATACGGCTATACTTTATATAAATGTGTTTTAATTATCGGCAAACCTTTTTTTATAAGAACTTAGTTTAATTATAAAAACGATAGAGTAAATTATACTAAATTCAACTCCTTTTCCTTCTAGGACTTCTTTATTATTATTATTATTATTTTATTTATTAACGGAGCTTAAAGTTCTAATTATTTTTTAGACATCTTTAAACATTATAGGGGTTTCGTGAAATTTCAATAGTCATAGTCATATATTTGATCCTCTTCGAAATATTTGTCATGTTTCACTTTTCGAGAATTAAATTATATGAATTTTGATCAATATTTTACTATATGTATATTTCTTTATATATTGATATAGAAAGAAATAGTAATTTATACTAGTACTTTTTATATAATTTTTAAATATTTAAATTTATGCAGAGCAAATTAGGTCCAAATAGATAAAGATATTGTAAATCCATAATTTTTTATTAAATACGCAACAGAACCTAAAAAAAAATTAAAAAAAATTCACTATAATCAAATATATCCTAATGGTTAAGAGTATTACTATAAACGTAATTCCTCAAATAATATATGTTTTCTTTTGCTATATCTCGACTTAATAGGTGAGGAAAGACAGTAGTATGATTTATCCATTCTTCAGTTTCAGAATTTTATAAAATCCTCAAAATTATCTCTCTCGTTTTTCCTTCTTTAACATCAACCACCGCTAATTTTCCCTTCACTTCTATTAAGCGAGATAATTTTGAAATTCTCCGCTCTCAAATTAATCATTGCCATCTTAAAAGATCTTCCTCTATTGTGATAAACAAAAAAATAAATAACTCCATCAATACAAACTGTTAAATTGGTTAGTTTTATTTCCCGCCACGATTCACTTGTTCCTAAAGTGAAAATCCAATATCTTGATGATGACATTAAATAGTTATGAGGATATGTCATCAATAGAATTTTATGCATTTTTTTTTTGGGCTCAAAACCTAATATAATATGATACTCATCGATTTCATCCTCGGCAAAATTTCGACACGGAAAGTATGTTACTTTTCTTGTATTGGAATTGAAAATAATAGGAGGCAACTGACTTGAATTCCATAAGCAGAACAAACCTTCAATATAGTCAATTTTGTGATAAGGGAAGCCATTTAATTCCTTAATATGATGAACATGCTTCCTTGGTAACTTCTAGTTTAATCAGGGAAAGCACAAAAAATGAATCTGCTAATGAAGGTTCTCTCCCCAGGCCCAATTAAGTTGGATTCGTCTGAAATCATAGATTTTTGCTTTATGGTGTAAAATTCTTTTTGAGGATATATCCTTGCAAGGACTTTGAATGAAACAAGAGAGTTTCAAAAATTTTAAAACGTGTAAAAGACTTGTCAAGAAGACGAAAATATTTCATAAATAATATCTTGGGATATTGAAGATTTTGCTTGAGCAATTGTTTTCTCCTTCTCCATGAGACAAAAGGGTTGTTAGAGATGTAGTAATATTACGGCTACACATAATAAATATTTACATAGGTATGTTTTGGTTCCTATTTATACAAAAACTTGGTTTAATTAAAGTAAATAATAAGTTCCATTCCTTTTCCTTTTAGGAGTGCTATTATTTGATTTATTTAATTGAAATATCAATTCGTGAAAAACTTGAAAACATAAGCCCAAACAATAAAAATGATCACCTGTAGTGTGGTGAGTAGGTCTACGAGTTAATCAGAGATTTTGGGTTCGAGGTTAAATTTTTGACAGAAAGCATTACTACTCGAATGGGCCCCTAGTTGATATGAATCTGAATTAGTTAAAAGATTTCGGCTTAAATCATTGACGGAATGTGTTATCCCTCGAATGAGCCTAGTTGATGTGAATCTGAATTAGTCAAAGAAAGATGTCGGGTTTGAGGTTAAATTTTTGACAGAAAGTGTTATCCCTCAAATGGGACCTAGCTGATGTGAATCTAAATTAGTCAAAGTTCTAGGATTTGAGCTTAAATCTTTGACAAAAAGTGCTATGCAGCTATCCTTCGAATGAGGCCTTGCCCACCGAATCTAAATTAGTAATTTGAATGAGTCCTACTCGATATGAATCTGAATTAATCGGATTTCGTTGTGACCCGAAAAACAAAGGGCCCATTTTTTCTCTTTGTTTTCCCCCAACACTGGAAAAAATAAATATCGACAAGATCGAAAGAAATCAAACAATTTTTTCCCCCAAATTCAAGAATCTTTGTTTAGCAACAATGATGGCAGCTAAAGCAAACCCAAATTCCCTTTTTCTTTCATCTTCGTCATCAACCCATTACTCTTCTTTCCCTATTCATCAGATTTCTTTAAAAAAGGTTTCTTTTTTGGTTGATTTTCAATGTAGAAAGCTTGTTTTTGCTTGTTTTAAGAAATCCATTCCGGGTTCTGTGAATTTGGATCCGAGTATCTCGAATTCCGGGTCCGGGTCATCAAAGAATGACAGTGATGGAGCTTCATCTTCTCCTTCCAATGCCATTGATTTCCTCACTTTGTGTCATAGTCTTAAGGTAATGTTTCCATGCATGTGATTTTTCATAAAGGAGAGATTGTTATGTGTTTTCAGTTGATCTTTTTGGGTATTGGAACTTTTGTATGTTGACTTGGTTTGAGGTTTGAGCATTAAAAGGTCAGCTTGGTGCACTAAGCTCCGGGAGGGACGGGACACAAGGGTCTATTATATGCAGTTTTAACCTGTATAGATCAAAATATGTTGTAGTCAAAGAAAAACTGTTTTTACTATGATTCTTTCTAGGAAAAACTAATATAAAATGAGGGTATGTGATAAAGTTGTGATCTTTTACATATTTGAAAATGTGAGGACATGTTGATAGTTGTAGGTTGAGGTGGGGCATTGTTGGAATCGTCCACGGACAAACTGCCGTAGCAGAGTATGATGTAGTGGATGAGAGTGTGGTATGCGTTAATGGTGAGCGGCTAAGTTCATGAATTTATGGTGCACATTGTAGGGAGAAGTAGAGAGTCTTGAGTTTGTAATTAAGGACTGAAGTGGAATTGGGGAATTTGCTATTACGACTTGTATATATTTGAAGTTTGTAGTTTGATGGATTAAAGAATGTACATATGCCTAGTCAAGGCTTTTCCAGCTAGAAACTAAAATCTAATAAAGAGTTCCTTCTCCATTTTTTTTGATGACCCAGAAATCCTCGAGGGCTTGATGGTGCATGTTTCGTAACTCTATGGGTAATGGGCCTGCATCTTTACCCTTCTCCACTTAATTACCAAACTTTTGTCCGTGGCAAAGTTCGAACTCGTCACGTGTGCCTAACCCACACATCACACTCTTACCACTTAACCAAAGCCCGGGGGACAATAATAGATTGTTCCTTTTTCTAAATGTTGAGTTTAGACATTGAGCTGAAGCTATCTTAGTTAAATATGTAGCACTAAACTTAAGAAAAAAAGATCACTTTGCATTGTTTCAAATAATGCAGTTAATATAAGTAATCCATTTATTAACTTTCTTGAGCTATAAGGTAGAGTCTGTAACTTGTTGCTCATTTTGGCCTTCTCAAACCTTTGACTCTTTTGTGCAAAGGCAGTGACCTTTCAAAATCGGAATCCACAAACTTCAGCTTAGCCAAAAGGGCAGTTAGGAAAGACTTAAGCTGTTGATGTAATTATCTTGTTCCATCTAAGAAAATGGATATTCCCAGCAGTCTTCTCATTCTAATGCCATCTGATTCTCTAAACGTATGTAGGCATTGATGTATATATCCAGACTCAAGCAAAAAGAGAGACTTCCTTGGTGCAATGTTTAACAAACAATGATAATGAGTTAACTTTGATGATTTTGCTCTTTGCAAACAAAAGCTTCCTAAGAAAGTAGAAAATTGTGCCCTGTTACCCTCGATATTAGGTTTTACTTATTGAATTTCTTTCTAGGCAATCTGAGTTCCCCTTCACACTCAAAGGTTTTGTACTTTCTACAGTGTTGTGTTAGGAACAAGATATAGTGCCCTCCATTTTTTATGCTGGCATTTTTTTCTTAATTAACCTCTTTACCGTACAGTGCTATCTTGACGAATTATTAATCTTTTATTCCCTTTTTGCATTTGTCTCCTGTCTGCGCTCTGTATTTAATTCGGGTAGATGTATCCCTTATGCCTCTACTTGTTTTGTAGACCACAAAGCGGAAGGGATGGGTAAATCATGCAATAAAAGGTTCTGAATCTATTGCTGATCATATGTATCGTATGTCCTTGATGGCTCTGATTGTTGGTGACCTTCCTGGCGTTAACAGGGAAAGGTGACCTTCCTGTGTTTTTTTGCCTTTCCTTGGAATGGCTTCTATTGTTGAATATTGAGGTTACAATCGTCTTGAACTTATGACGGAATATGTTATTTATGTTAATTATCAATTTGTTAATGGTTATAATGCTGCTTTTGATTAATACAGGAAATAGTCATCTTCAGAAGTTTATTAAGTTTCATGTAAAGCATACATAGAGGAAATTTTGGCACTTTATTTGATTTGTGATATAATGCTGAAATTGTATGAGATCTGAATGGTGTGATCCAGCATATCTACCCAGGGTGGTAGCATCTAAAATGTATTCACCTTTTACGATGGGGTTTCTTTAGATTTTTCTTTGAGTTGCTTTCTCATCTAGACAAATTGAACTGAGCTGGTGTTTGATTAATGTATGAATGATCAGAGGTCTGCATACTGAACATATAATTTGCTTGGTTGTAGAGCCTGGTGTACGTTTGATGAACATTTCTTGAATGTGGGTTGTAGTTCCTACTCAGAAACATGAAGTTTGTTCATGCAAACATGATCTCGATGCTCTTTCTGTAGTGTTACTTTCTTGACGCTTATGTTCATCTGTTCACTTCATCCCATAAATAAAAAAGTTATGTTTATATTATCTGACTGTTATCAGGTAGAAGGTAATCATAGTGCTTCTCTATTTATGTAACAGGTGTATCAAGATGGCCATTGTTCATGATATTGCAGAAGGTATTGCCTCCAAATTCGAAATCATCTTTCTGATATTTCAGTGTTTTTATTTTCAACTTGAAGGCTAAATTATTTGCTGCGACTTCCCTTTTGTATGACTTATTTCAACATAAAATGGTGAAAAAAATTGCTACTGCGGAAGCATCCCGAAAAAAGAGGAAGGAGTGATGAGCAGGCATATAGTGTTTTCAGGGATATGTGGAAAGAGGCAATTACGCACACCAAGCAAACAAAAAAAGAAAAGGAAGAAGAAAGAAAAAATGAAACCATCCAGTGCGTTATGGAGGAAACAACTAGGGAGTGTTTAAGGGGGTTTAGAAAGATTTTGTATTCGTGAGGAGTAGCCTCGTGTCTTCAGTTTCTTATTTGGTGATCGCATGAGGTTCTTGTTTGTATATATGATAGGATGACTTTTATGGAGAACCATATTTTGGCTTAGATCTCTCTTCTCTTTGGTATATACTTGCATACGGAAATTTCTTTGTACATCTGAGGAGTAGCTGTGTGTCTGTAGTTTCTTTTTGGTGAATCCATGAGGTGCTTGCTTGTATAGATGATTGGATGACTTCTATAGAGAACCATATTTTGGCGTAGATCTTTCATACCTTTTGGTATACTACTTGTATACAGGTATTTCTCCTACATTAATAAATGTATTCATCTTATCAAAAGAAAAAATATGTATTACTGTGAACTAGAAAAATGTACACCTGGTGGCTCATCTTTTTCTTTTTTTTCTAAATTTGATTGGCTGTGCACCTTGTGGTGTTTACTGTTTGGTTATTAGTTAATCTGCCGTCCTCCTTTTTCCAATGATCTAAGAAGCATCAAGCTCTAAGATTATGAGTTTATCTAAGTAAAGAAAATACTGTTGATACACTGCAGTTACTAAACCACTTACGTATATTACCAATCTTCTTATATCCATAGTATTTTCTCCTGTAAAAATTAGGTTTACCGCCTTCATCAGTTTCACTTTGGTGTTTTCTTCTTCTACATGTTCATTCCGTCTTCTTTTTCCTTAGGTTGGACTGGGACTGAGATTTTCACCTAATTTTCTATAAATTTGAGGTTTTGCATTTGATAGTAATTTTGAACTTTTATAGCAATTGTCGGAGATATAACTCCATCTGATGGTGTACCTAAGGCTGAAAAAAGCAGACTTGAGCAAGTTGCTTTGACTGAAATGTGCAAAGTTCTTGGTGGAGGGATGAGAGGTATTACTTTATTTTTCATATCATACCTTATTTTTCTCTCCAAAGCAGTCAAAAACTCTAGTAAAGGATTTTCTTTTAACATGACAATGTAATATCACGTTTTTTATAATCTTTCCAGCTGAAGAGATTAAAGAACTGTGGCAAGAGTACGAAAACAATGCTTCACTGGAAGCCAATCTTGTAAAAGATTTTGACAAGGTATGAATTACTAACTTCCTTACAATATTTAGTAAAATTACGAGAAGCTTCACATCTTGAGTGTACTACTTCTTTTCCTGGTCTAATTTTGTCAGTTCGTAGTTCATTTTGGAACTTTGAGTGATTTGTTAATTTATTGCTCCACTAGTTTTTCTCAATTACTGGTTCTTTCATCCCTGCCTTCTTTAAAATTACTGCATATACTCCCATTGGAAACAGCTGGAGACACTGCAACTATGCTCGTAATAATTTTGTCTTGCTTATTGGAATCTGGAAAAAGATGGTATTGTTCCTTTAGACTTAGTTTTGTAACCACCTCGTGTCTCTATCTCTTGCTTTAAGAGATTGGTGGATGTGCTTATCTTGGTTTCAAATTCCACTATAAATCCCGTACTTGCATCTTTACCTGTAGTGATGGTAAATTACATTCACTCACCGCTTCTATGCTGTTACCCCTCTTGTAAGTTCTGAATCTCTAATTTAAAGAGTACCACGTTGGCTCTTATCACTCTACTAGGTCCTTAAATCATATAACATCTGATAGATGTCACGTTTTTTCCGATCTTCTCCAGGTTGAAATGATTCTGCAGGCATTGGAATATGAATCAGGTGAATAACTATTCTCCAAACTATTTAAGTTACAGAATCAAAGCCTACTACTTTTACTGAATATATTTTTCTAGTTTGTGCCTCTCACTACTTTGAAAGGTGATTTTAGTATCAAAGGTAGAACTAGTGCAGTAAACTAATTTTCTGAAGTTGTTTCTTCAATCTGTTCTACGTCTGGTGACTCTGGACCATAGCTAGTAATCATCTGGTATAAAATGTTCTTGGAGCTCATTAATCAGTCTGAGGGCCACTTTTTTTGCACCTCTTGAGAGTTAGAATACTTACATAGAGTGCCAGCTGAAAACGCTTAGTTTGTCTGCAGTTGTGTTATGATATTTTGAGGTATCTGCATGTCATCAGTTGGTGTATGATGCTAACTTCCTTAGGCTTAGGTTAAGTTCTCCGCGTATGCAGCGTAAAATTTTAGTTGTAAGGTTGCTCTTCGTCGATCAAGATCAGGAAGAGCTATCTTTTTGAAGCAAAACTGTAGCTTGAGTCTTAAAATTGTGTCAAAACGCGGTGTCTACTGTCTTCAAGCAAAGAGTATCTTATATATTCCTATCTATCATGCCACCATGAATTTGGTCTAGTGGTAAGAGTGCAGCATGTGTTAAGTGGGTTAGGCACGCATCACGGGTTCAAACCCTATCCCGAACAAAAGTGTAGTACTTAAGTGGGGAAGGGTAGGAGGGCGAGCCTATTATTCGCTGAGTTCCAAATCTGTCCCACTTAGCCTCGTGATTTCTCGGTTACATATATTTGTATCTATCATCCTATAACTCAAATCTATAAATGGGTTGATACTATGTTCTCTCTGTAACTTCCATTGGTACTTTGTTTTTGACAGAACATGGAAAGGTGCTGGATGAGTTTTTCCTTTCAACTGCAGGTCATTGATCCTTTTTATTTCCATGCTCTTTTTTCGGTCTTGCTCATTACGAGTCATATATCGACGATCTGTATATATCTACAAGCAGGAAAATTTCAAACAGAAATAGGGAAAAGCTGGGCAGCTGAAATCCATTTAAGGAGAAACTCCAGATTGGGGAACTGACTCAAAACTGATCCCTCATTGATATTTTGCATTTATACCATCTTAGTGCCTCCCGTCTTCAAATAGCATGGAACGAGAGAGAGAAGAGCGAGAGCATATTGTGTTAACGTAATCAGAGTAACAATGCACTTAACTTTTTGTTCAGCTAAGCTTCGGTTTAGCTGAATGCTCGAAGTAAAATTTAGGTAGGAGATGTACTCTACGGAGATATACTTTCCGTGCTACGTGCACTAAGTAAAGTACGAGTAAGTTCTTTTTTGGTAGTCTTGACTTGATGACATCTTCACATTTGTTTTCTAAAAACTCAGCAGCTTTTGACATGATACATTCTACTGTCTTGTGTAGAGTTATATGTACTCATTTGTGACTTCAAGTTGGAGAGAAAAAGTTGAAAATGGGAAAATACTTGAAGAATATATGATCGATTCTCTTGCTTGAAAGGTATCGTTTGGTTGGTGAACAAGTGATTCCAGAGTTATAATTACAGGGATTGTGAATCTCGGTATAACTTGTCACCAACCAAACGACTCTATTTGTTACAACAACCCCCAATCCCCCATACAGAAAATGTTGATATATGAGCTTGGGACAGAGAAGTTATTGAGTTTTTGTGCATCCCATGGATCCATTTTTTTTTTTATTAGCCCAGCCCAAGATAGAGTTTGAAAGAAGGAAAAATTATTTGAACTAGCAATCTCGACCCACATATTACATATATACGTATCGATATATCTAAAAATTAAATTTTGCTATATTTTGCAAAAATAAACCCTAATAATTTTCCCATTGAAGAACAATGGTCTATAGTAGGCCTTGAAGTATCACATCATTTCAAAATTATCTAACTAGAATTTTGCAAATGTAAGCAAAGATATGGACAACATTAATTTATTTGAACTTTGAATTTTTGAACAAATAAAAAGTCAAGAGGAATAATTAAACTTTGGAAAATCAACTTTAATTCTTGGTGACTCTCAAAGTGGGACCATAAACCAAATTTTCAGATTATTTTATTACCATAACTTAAAAGTTCTAGAATATAGAAAAATCATCACTTTTTTTATTTATCATATCCAAATTATGTTCAATCTATTTTATTTTATGTCTGCCAAAAAAAATAATAACAATACAAAAGTTGACATTGTGTACATGTCATAACATACGTATATATATACATTTGTGTACTAAAATAACTCAATGGTCAATGTCAACGACGGATCCAATCATTAGTTCGACAACTTTATCAGAATTTAATAATTTAAGATCGAATTATACATATATTTATAAAGTTAAATAAACATTTAGGAATCAATTATTTTCATTAAAACCCTCGAAAACGTTTAAATTCTGAATTCGTCATTCTGTCGTATACCAAAAATATTTTAGGTATGGGAATAAAAGATACAAAGAAAGTGGAGAAAAAATGTTGTCCTTACAAAGTGCGTAAAAAGAAAGTGGGCAAAACGTACGATTGTCTGCATGTAATTAGACCCATCTTTTGTTCCACTAACAAAAATACATGATCCCCATACCTTTTGAAAATTAGAGGCTAAATTTTTGTATATCGACGTCAAGTGTTAGTAATTTAATTTTTATATAAATTTAATAAATATTTTAATATAAATATATAGAGTTTGAATTGAAATTGTCGAGTTCGATCTGACTACGTAGCTGAAATGGTCTTTAATGTATTGAAAAATGATCATTTTAGTTCTGCATATATACCACGTAACTTGTACTTTTTTAGCTGATGGTCTATCGGAACAACTTCTGATTTATCCCACAAATGGTAGGATAAGGTCTACATACATCCTACCTTCACCAGAACTCCATTATGTGAGATTATACTAGGTATATTGTTGTCATATATACCACGTAATCGAAATAGTTATTAATGTAAAAATCAATTATTTTGGTCCTTCAAACATATATACCACGTAACTAAAATAGTTCTTATTATATGAAAATTGTGATAGTTTTTAATCCTAAACCTTAAAAATAACAATGCAAGCAAGTAAAAGAAAATGTTAAATTTAACCAGCAACTCAAGTGAGTCGTATTACTCTATTATTGCAAACACACAATAACGATAGTTACAAGAAGAAAAGTGTAGTTTTTTTATTCCGTCACGTAAATCGTTGGTTAAACATAATAAGGTTTAGAACTAAGCAAAAAATGTTTATAAAACTTTAACATGATGAAAATGACATGTTCAGCTTAATCAAGGTATGATTAAAATACTAATTAGGATTGTACTTTGTGCATATAAAAGTTGGACTTTGACCGTCATGCACGTGCACAACTACATATAAAACAAAAGTGATTTATTTTTTATAAATAAATAAATAAACACAAGTTGTAATAAGTTTAATTTTAATTTTACAATAAATTATAAAATTAATGTCACTGTTACTATGTATTTAATTATTTACTAATTAGATTTTGAGAAATCCCATGAGGATTTGTCATTTAGGAAAATGGAATAAAAAACACCATAGATGTTAACAAAAACTAAAATTTAAAATAAAGCGTTTATATATATTTTTATTTTTTTTATAAAAAGTTGATTTTTGATAAATAATAAAGAAAAAATCCAGTCAAAGTCAAATTAATTAAATAGAATAATTCAAATATCAACCAACTAGAGAATTTATATTTTGCTTTGTTTTGTATATGGAAGTAAAGTAAAGGCAGCTTTCATGCCTTTCATTTTCAAATTATATTTTTAAAAAAGAAGGTCCACTTATTGGTTCAAATTTTTATTTTCTCATATCTTAACAAAAAATAAATAAATAAATTTAATTGATACTTTGCATTTTTCTATCCTTTATAGTTATTTTGTTCCAATAGTTTTCTCAAATTTTCCTTTCGGCTCAATACATTGGCAATCTATAATTTGTTTTAATTGAATACTTGTGCATATACTTTCGATTCAAAATTTGAAAAAGTTATTACGCATGATCTCAAATGTTTATTACATCGATAAGATTTCTGATAATATATATGAGTGTTTTTTTTTTGTGTGTGTGGAAAAGTTATACATTTGGATGCTTGATCAATATATATAACTTTATATTTGCAATCTATATATTTATTAACTACATTTTAGTGGACACTATTTAAATTATTTTTTCTTTCTTCTTTTTGAATTACAACTAGCATTTGACTGTCAATTACTAAATTTTACAAAGCAGTCTTAAAAATGTAAGCACATATGATTATCATTAATTAGTAATTATCTTAATTATAACTACATAATAGTTTTATCGAATCATCAGTTAATAATTGATGTGGGCTCATACTGATTAAAGCAAAAAAAAAAAAAAGAAGAAGAAGGTTTCGACAAATTGGTGTTTATTATTAATATTCTTGAATAATATGAACATAGTGGAACCTAATATTAATAATTGTAATCATGTCTCATGTGTGTCACGATTTATAGATTACGAATTCAATTGTGAAAGTAGATATTAATATTCTACGTCATATTTCTTTAAATTGCAACTTTTCATCAACCCCTATATGAACATGAAGTGTTTTGTTGAATTAATCTGTTCTGCCACATGATCAATCAAATATTAGAAATATTTTGAAAACTTTGATTATTACTTGTATGTAATTATTTGAATTAATTAAAGTATTTGTTAATTTGGTGTCGGTGTTTTTCTTGATTTAGTAATTCTGGAAGATTATTTTGTAATGTACTCATATTTTATTTTATCTTATTAATTAATTAATGTGCTCAACTCATCAACATCTATACGTTGAAAAGGTCAAAATGGGGATTTTCTTTTTATTATTTATTTATTTTGACTTGGTAAACGATGAGAGTTGATCTCAAGATAAGTCATAAGTTGGCAAGATTTTCATAACAAGTTTAATTTAAGGTTCATAGAAAATAGTATTTTGATTTTTTTGTTATGTAAAGTTTTTATCAAATTATAACTTGTACAAATATATTATAAGTAATTAATTGTTTTTATTACTCAGCGTGAATTCAACTTGATCGAAGCATGAAAATATTAAACACAAAGTAAAAATGTATTTATTTAGTTAGTAAAGTATATGTTCTATCATCATAATTAAAGGTTTAGAGTTTAAGTAAAAAGTGAAAATTATTATTGATTATTATAAAGTGGGGGTAAAAAAGGAATATGAGAAATAATAGTACACTACTTAGTTAGGCTAAAAAGTAGAAAATCTATTAAAAAAGATTATACTATAATCTACGAATAATAATAAAATAATATATTCAATATAATTTCATAAAGTGGAGTTTAGAGAGAGTGAAGTGTACGTAGATCTTATCTTTCTACCTCAAAGGTAAAGAGCTTATTTTTGATAGTCCCTCGATTCAAGAAAAAACAGTCTAATAAAAAAAGTAACGGGGTACAAAAAACATCTAATAACAAAAGAGAGTAACATAATAGAAACGGTGATAATTGAGGTACAAGAAATTAACATATAGTAACAGAAATCGAAGGATAAGAAACTACAGGAGCAATACTATGACTACTAATACGAACGAACAACAAGACAACACACTGATACCTACTGACCTTCTATCATAATTCGTATCTTCCACACCCTTCTATCTAAGATCATGTACATCATATCCTCCTGTCTAATCACCCTTCCCTACCCGACTCCTGTCATGGACCCCTAGTGTAGGTCAGGTACCTAATGAAACATAGTCGAAATGCGTTCAATTTGGCCCAAAAACCACCTTCATAAAAAAAACTAAAAAATTTATTCGATACTTATGTTGATGGGAGGTGCACACAAATCAATTCAAATGTTATCGTGATAAAAAAAAATATTAGCATAAAAAATTATCTAACATATGTTGATAGAAGATAACAAATATCGATGAAATAATCGAGATAGCTACGAACAAAACGTTTTGATTTATAGGCGCTGACTCTTTATGCAATAGATGCAACGTTGCGCAATCTTAGCTTTAAAATTTATTTGTTATATTATATGCATTTGATGTTGACGTTTTAGAAAGCAAAGCAAATTAATTTAATAATCATGGAAATAATGACTTTTATGACAATATAGAAAAAAACATCACATTCCCTACATAATATATATGTAACAAATATATGCATTTGTATTCTCAATTTTTTATTTTTTATTTTTAAAAAAAGGTCATAGCTTTCACTGTTGGTGCACTAGAACGATTGGATTTTGCAGACCCCATACAAGTATAGGCTTTAATTCTTTTTTGATTTTTGATTTTTGATTTTAAAGATTGATTCATTCTTACCTTTGATCATTTGCCAGTTACATGGAAAAAGATTGAATTTTTAACAATCTTTGGTTTATCTGATTGGCTGATATCTTTATAAATTATAATTGGATTTATGGGGTTTTGGTTCGAAAGATTGAATTTTTAGATGTGAATGATAACATTGGGTTTTGGGCATTTTTTTTTGGTTCTTTTCTTGACTTGTGTATCTGGGGTTTTTGCGATTTTCTATCTATGAGGTGATCTTGGGATTCTACCTTTGGTGATTTGGGTATGTTTCTGTTTCTGCTATAAGGGTTATCAGTGATTTCAGTTTCTTGATTTGATTATCATAAGGACTTGGGAATGTGTGTAATGGAGTTATGCTAATTTGGCTTCTTTTTTCCCTCAGTTTTTGGTGAATTCTGTATGAGTGATAAAGGTTGAGCCTTTTTGTTTGTTTTGTTGTCCAACAAGTTTACTGAGTTGAATTTGTGGAAAGCTTGAAACTTTTGTGTGTGTTTTTTTCTTTCTGAAATTCCTTGGTGTTTAGCTTGGAGAGGTAGTGAATTGGTTTACGGATTTTGATCTTCGGGGATACTGATTTTTTTTAACATAGGAAGAAGCAATTCATTGCATTTTGGATTACTTTTTCGTTTTTAGTTTATAGTGGTTGGTGATTTCTCAATGAATTTCTTGAAAGATTGAACCTTTTTGTTGTTTTGTTATTCGACGAGTTTTTACTGAGTTGAATTTGTGGAAAGCTTGAATCTTTTGTTGTTGATTTTCTGAAATTCCTAAGTGTTTAGCTTGGAGAGGTAGTGAATTGGTTTAAGGATTTTGATCTTCGGGATACTGATTTTAACATAGGAAGAAGCAATTCATTGCATTTTGGATTACTTTTTCTTTTTTACTTATAGTGGTTGGTGAATTCTGAATGGGTTTCTTGAAAGATTGAATCTTTTTCGTTGTTCTGTTATTCGACGAGTTTACCAAATTGAATTTGTGGAAAGCTTGAATCTTGTATTGTTTTTTTTTCTTTCTGATATCCGTTGGTGTTTAGCTTGGAGAGGAACTAAAGTGCTTTATCTTAATTGGGAATGAATTGGTCTATGGATTTTAATCTTCCGGGATACTGATTTTAACATAGGAAGAAGCAATACATTGCATTTTGGATACCTTTTTCTTTTTTATTTTACAGTGATTGGTGAATTCTGAATGAGTTTCTTGAATGATTGAACCTTTTTGTTGTTTCGGTGTTCGACGAGTTTACTGAGTTGAATTTGCGGAAAGCTTAAATCTTTTGTTGTTTTTGTCTGAAATTGCTAGGTGTTTAGCTTGGAAAGGAAGTGATTGCTTTCTCACTTGGGAGTGAATTGGTTTACGAATTCTGATCTTCTGGGATACCAATTTTAGCAATTTATTGGATGTTTGTGGTACCTCTTTTGGGGAAATTCAGTTAGAGCAAGTTGTACCCTCCATTGGGTAGAATTCTTGAAATACTGCTAATTTTGATTGATGTTTGGAGAGTTTGACACTATCGAAGAAATGGTGTAAATTTAGCGAGTTTTTGGTGGTGGCGAAATGTCAGTAGTAGTTTCTCCACCTCCAAGTCTTGCACCATTTCCTGTTCCACCAATTGTCTTGAGTCCACCTCCTCAGCTTGCTTCTCCAGTCCCTGCATCTCAGCCTAATGCGACAGCACCACCTGTGTCTTCTCTTCCTCCAACATTACCCCCGCAATCATCTCCTCCCCCGGCCTCACCAACACTGCCACAATCGCCTCCTCCAAGTAACGTGACATCGCCTCCTCCAATGGCTTCCCCACCCACAGAATCCGCTCCTCCAACTGTTAGTCCTCCACCTAGCCCACCTGCTAGTTCACCGCCACCTATATCTTCTCCTCCGCCTTCCAGTTCACCACCACCTCAATCTTCTCCTCCCCCTGCTAGTTCTCCTCCATCTACACCTAGCGCACCAGTTAGTTCATCACCCCCTCCAGAAGTTGAGCCTCCACCTGTCTCACCTCCCCCACAACCAACTGTTCCTACAAGTTCACCTCCACCGCCTCCAAAAGATGATCCTCCTCCTACCTCACCTCCACCACAACCAACCACTCCTCCAAGTTCACCTTCACCACCTCCCAAAGTTGATTCTCCACCTTTTTCACCTCCGCCACCTGCACAGAATCCGAATCCTACTCCACCACCACAATCTCCTGAACCTCCGAAAGGTTCACCCCCTTCACCACCTGTGAATTCACCTCCATCACCAGCGTCTGTGCCACCAAAAGGTTCACCTCCTACCCCAGCTTCTGACCCTCCTACAAATTCACCTCCATCGCCAGCATTTACGCCACCTCAAGGTTCACCTCCTACACCATCCTTGGAACCTCCTAAAAATACACCTCCTTCACCATCAGTTCCTTCAGGTGGAACCACTACCAATAGGCCCAGTGACAATGCAGCAGGTAGCTCAAACAGTTCCAGTAGTAGCGGCATAGGAACTGGAGGTACAGTTGCAATTGGCGTCATTGTTGCTGTTTTATTGCTTAGTATTGTTGGATTAGTGGGTTGGTGCGTATGGAAGCGAAAGAAAAAGGCTTTTCGTCCCAGTGGCAGGAATGTCATGCCAACCCCTTCGGGCTCCACCCCAAATTCTGGTAACTTTTGAGAAACTAGTATGTTATTCATTAGCACGTCAGTATATGTTTCAGATCTTTTTGAAGCAACATCAATGTAATATTTGTGGTTCATAAATTTAATGCAATCTGAGAAGATGCTCAAATTGTGTACAGATTCCGTCTTATTGAAGATACAGGAATCAACACCTGATACCAGAAATGGAACTGGCAACAAATTCCTAAATTCTCCTGGAGGATCTGGTGGATTTGGAAATCCAAAGATATGGTTTACCTATGAAGAACTAGTTAAGGCTACTGGTGACTTCTCGGCTGAGAATTTGTTGGGGGCGGGTGGATTTGGTTCTGTATACAAAGGATGTCTACCAGATGGGAGGGATGTAGCAGTAAAGCAACTTGATATTGGTGGGCGCCAGGGGGACCGGGAGTTCAGAGCTGAAGTTGAAATCATTAGTCGAGTACACCATCGCCATTTGGTTTCCCTTGTAGGTTATTGCATTTCTGAAAATAGAAGGCTGCTTGTTTATGAATATGTCCCAAATAACACCCTTTACTTCCATCTTCATGGTAAATACAAATCTTTTTTTTTTTAATAAGAACTCATCGTTGGCATTTTGTCATTAAAACTAGATGTTGATACTTGCAATTTACAGCCGAAGGAAGGCCTGTTATGGATTGGACAACACGTGTTAAGATTGCTGTTGGTGCTGCTCGTGGAATAGCTTATCTGCATGAAGATTGTAACTTTCTTCACTTCTTTAATTCTTATAGTTATGATTGATTATCTGCACTTTGTTTCTTATCTGGGTGAATAAAATATGACTAAAGAACTGCGAAAATTGCACCATCAGATAATATGTACCTGATTATCACTGTTAAAAAAATTTTAACGAACCCTTCTCTTTCTGCATCAGTTACAAAAAACATTGAACAATACTTATAAAAAAGAATACATTGAACAAGTATATAAGATACTCCACTATCAACTTTCTCGTCCTATTTGCCTAAAGAGAACCAAAAAAAAAAAAAGAAACAAGGGGGGGGGAGAGAAGATGTATATAAATATTTTCAGCTTATACGAAAGTCACAGGACTTTTGTTGTTGGCATTTTCCTTGTGACGAAGTGACAGTAGTTTCTCCTTTTGATGAAACTGAATCTATTAAACTATTAATCAGTAGCAAATGCTTATAATTATACTGTTAAAAGAAGAAATAGAAGAGAGAAGAAAACCAGGGCAGGGGAAGTTATGATATTGGTGTGATCTGTAATATACGACCTCCTTGTTCTTGTTGCCTATAATATCAACGTGGTACACTTATTCTAATTATCACTCTTTAACTCTGGATTTCATACTTATTACTCTTCTTTTGTTTCACTCATCTTTCCTGGTGATGACAGGCAATCCTCGTATTATCCACAGAGACATTAAGTCATCAAACATTCTTTTGGATATTAACTTCGAGGCTCGGGTATGTCGACATCCTCAAACTCCAATTAGTGGCATTCTTTGATTCGCAAACTGACTTATAATTCTATTTATTTTTCACAGGTTTCTGATTTTGGATTAGCTAAATTAGCTCAGGATGCAAAAACTCATGTTACAACACGTGTTGTGGGAACATTTGGGTATGTTCCATCACCAACTTGAACACAAAGTGGAATATAGGAAACAATGCATTATATTCCTCCTCTTTATGTGTCTATTCTAATACCTTGTATCGTTTCAGATACATGGCTCCTGAATATGCATCAAGTGGCAAGCTGACTGAAAAATCTGATATATATTCTTTTGGGGTTGTGCTTCTGGAGCTAATTACTGGACGGAAGCCTGTTGATACATCTCAGCCTTTAGGTGACGAGAGTCTGGTTGAATGGGTATGTTTATAGTCAAACCAATCTCTTCTTTCTCCGATTCCAAAGCGGCATGAGGTCTCTTTCATCAGCCACTCTCCACGTTATGTGATAATTATGCACTGGTTATTTGTCTCACGTACAAGTTAACATATATGCATTGGCAGAGTACAAGTACTGTGTTTAGTCCATTTTACTAGGACAACCTCTACGTTTAGGATTTGCTGATTCGTCCTATCATTTCCACACTGCACAAAAACTTGGTCGATGAGGTTTGAAGAAACCGCCATTGGTGCTACACTGCTACTCTACAGCAGGCGTCTAGTCTCACCTCTTCGAAAGTTCCTTTCTTTTAGCTTTCTTTGTTACATCAGTATGCTGGGAGGTTTCTCAGCTATAAATTGTTTTACAAGAAACTCAGACCTCTATCCTGGAAACCTTAGCATGAGAAACTACCAAAACATTAGCCTCTGGAAAGTGTGTTTGTCCTTTTTGACTTTAGGAATAGAGTATTTGCAACAGAATTCGTTTATTGTTCGACCTACCATATAGATGCCTTCTACTCATCTGCCAATTCAATGGATCAGAGTTGCTCTTCTTACAAATGGCAGTGAGCTTGTCCTTGTTTTTGTTTGTAAGATTGATAAAGTTCAGAGGATAATTGGAAGTGGACACACCTAGGGAATTGTGATGATTTATTTTCAGGACATTAATTAAAGATAATCGTTGGCATCCTGTGTTCATCGCATTTTCTTATATCCTTTAGTTAAATAGGAGAAATCAAGGAAAGGATGGAGATAGATTTGATGTTGTAGGATATTAAGTGTTTCGACTCTATTCCAACTCATTTGCAGCTTGCATGACTGAGTGGGTGAAAGAAAATTGTGTACTAATTGCACAAATTTGGTGTTTCATTTTCGGGAAGTTTCTGTCTTGTAAGGGTTCATTTGAGTCCATATAATAACCGTTTCTTATACGGAAAATGATTTATTCCCTCTGATTACCTGAGCAGGAAGGCTTCTACTAAAAGTTATTTCTATTTCCATTTGGTTCCTGAGAATTTTTTTTCTTTCGAGTAGAACTAAATTCTATTACTTATCATGACAACTCACATTGAATCAGCCTAACACTGTTTTGAAATCGTATCGATGTAAAACTTGGTGAGACATGCTGCAACTTGATCTTTTTTTCTCTTCCAGGCTCGACCGTTGCTTTCTCATGCCCTTGAGAAATTGGAATTTGATCAGCTGGCAGATCCACGCCTCGAGAGGAATTATGTTATCCCTGAGATGTTTCAACTGATTGAGGCAGCTGCAGCTTGTGTGCGCCACTCAGCTGCAAAGAGACCAGGGATGGGACAGGTAACTGATTCTTCATTTCACTAAAATCTTACACCTGAAGCACCGTTAAGACTTGTCACGAAGGGACTTGACATTCCGATCATTCTTATTCTTTGCAGATCATGAGAGCTTTTGATAACATGTCTGCGTCTGATCTAACCAATGGGATGAAAGTTGGCGAAAGTACAATATATAACTCTGCAGATCAATCTGCAGAAATAAGATTGTTTCGAAGGATGGCATTTGGTAGTCCAGATTTTAGTTCCGATTTTTTTAGTCAAGGTACACAGCATAGTGGAGAGTCGGCTGAAGATAGAGTATAGTACACAGCTAAAGGTCTTGTTAAAGCAAGTGTATATTTATCTGTTCATAGATCAAAAGCACCTACGATGAGAGGTACGTGTTTGCCTCTCCGAGGTGATTTTGGTTATGTTTTGTAAGTAGCTTCCTTTTTGGCTGCTTCAATTTTTCCTACAAGTAACATGAATTTTTTTGTCATCTCCAATATTTGTGGTCTTTCAAAGGTTTATTCAACTTCTTTGTTCTTCTCAAATGGTGGAAATGTAAACTTTGATGGGAACATGTAGTCCTCGAGGATAAAGCTTTTGTGAGAGGAAGCTTAGTGTTCATCAGAAGATTTCTACATCAATGAATCAACAATTCCTATTCTTTCGTTTTCTCTTGATTCTCTTACGATCAAGATGTATAGATCATGTTCATGGATTAACGAAAAATGTGCAAAAGCTCTATTTTTCCCTCTGTCATTCTATTAGTCTCTTCCTTTTTGTGTATGTCATCATCACTTCCTTTGGCAACATCTACTAATTTGGAAATATTTGCTTAAAAGAGAATGTATGCACCTGGTGGAATAGTCGAGGTGTGTGCAAGCTGGTTCGTAATAAAAGAATGTAAATAGAAAGGCTAAGTTTTAAGTTTTGCTTGTAAAGTCTTTACATCCATCGACACAAGGAATAAAGAAAAGCAAGATTGAGAAGATCTTGTCTTCCTTTGGAAGGCAAGTGCAAAAAAGTCAAAGACAGAGACCTCAATAATCAAGCATGTTGAGTGAACCCTTCTGCTAGCTATCCATAAGCAAACAAACAAACTATGCTTTAATCCTAAGCAAGTTGTAGTCGGCTGTATGAATCATCATTGTCATTGTCCATGTCGCTTCATTTAAGCACGTTACAGTCCAATATTGTGTCACATGTGAGGATACATCACAAATTGACTCGTTTAACGCTATCTTTCTCCTTTATCCTAGCTTGAGACCGACAACATGAACAAGTTCACATAGGCAAAGTTCTTCTCCTAGCTATCCATGAACATGTGAAATACAAGTCACTAGTACAGGACAGCTTATGCTTCCTTAAACATTTTGTTTTAAGCTATCAGTTCCATCTTTCTTTAGCTTTGGAGGCAATATTTAATTTCTCAATGCTTCAAACATCAATATACTCTTCTATAAAGACAAAGCAACCTATTCCTTGACAAGAAATGACTTCTATTCATAACCTTCTTCATTACCATCACCCTTTCTCTCCTTCAATCTTGCACAAAAAATGGAAGACAAAAACATTTTCGCGGCCGATTGCATAGTCATATGTTGCTGCTGCGAATGCTTGATCCTCCAAATCATCATCTTGTTCTTGCTTAACCTTCCATACAAGCTGTTAAAGAAAACAAAAGAATGTATAAAGAAACTGAGATATCGAAGACGGAACAAGAAAACTATTATGGAGATGGAGATCAACAGACATGAAGATGAAATCTTGAAAGATCATGGAGGATCTTTGAGGGTTCAACTTGAGAGTTTGTGTTGTATGGAAGAAGTTGAAAAGGTTTTAGAGGAGTTTTCTCAAAAGGGTGAATTTGCTTTTGGAAGCTTTTGGGGTAGGGATGAAGAGGATGTGTTAAAGACAGAGAGAATCACAACATGTATACATAAACAAACAGTTGATTATGATGTTTTTCATACTCATTTGATACAAGTTTTTGGATCTTTCAACTTGCAATGACACTATCATATGCCCTTTTATCTAAATCTCATATCTGTTAGAGTTCTTGGGATACTGTTTGTTCTAACGGATTTAAGTTAGATACACTGATAACGAGTGTAGAAAGAATTTAAACCATCAAACGATTTAACATGTTATTGAAGGTTACTTACTATTTATTCAAGGTTACCAATCAATGCTTATTAACGAAAAGTAACCAAATTGTGTAAATGTGAAAAGAAGTACCATAATAGTACACCCTCACTCCAAACTTACCTATTCTAAATCCTGAATTCGCCTATGATATTATTAGTCTCTTGGTACGTTTGACTTGTTTTTTCGAGTATATATAAGAATGTTTTGTCATGTCAACTTCGTATGACATGGCTTCTTTAACGTGCTTTGAAAGATCGAAGACTTACTGTCGTATTTCCTCTCCATGACAGATCCTGGACCCCGCTCATTTGCTGGGAGTTTAGTGCATCAAACTGTCCTTTTTGTCTACCAATTAATATGTATTGAGAAAGGACATCTGCCAAAAGATGCAAAAAGTCCTTATCAACTAGAAATGCTCATTCTTTATTGCAAAAAATAAAATTAAAAAATGTACACATGATAATGAAAAGAGAATATTGGATCTTATAACTCAAAACAAATCCACTCCTCTTTCTTATTAGAAAGAAGTAGCTTATCTGCTATTCTGCTTCTGGTATTCAGCAACAAAAACTTTTAACAATTTTACAAGATATAGAATGAAAGAATTACAAATATATTACCAGTTGACAAAATTTACAAACTCATGAGACATCTTCGCTCATTTAAGACATGGTATACTAGTAGTATAGCTTTGCACCAATTGGACCTCGACATTGTGGCTTCAATATCTGTAGTCGTGTACAAGACCAGCTCGGAAAACATGTACAATGAGCAAGTTCCTGCTAGACAGTGGTTTTTTTGTAGGTCCAAAAGTTATGTCTTTGCTGAGAATACCTATTCAGGTGTTATCTGTGGCTACTGTTGTGCTCTTTCTTGTCTTCCAAAGGATTCCTTCTAGCCAATGAACGAGCAGTGAAACCTACGGTTGTGGGCCTTATTGACCTCTGTCTTACCACATGGCAGAACTCTGGGTCATCGGACCTTCCCTCGTATCTTATCCATTGAATCATCCCGTGATACATTGGGAAGAACCGCGTTTGAATAGCATTGTATGCAAAGTATGGAATTAGAGCTGAAATGACTGTCAATATCGTGATGATCCAGTAGAATGGGGTTGGGGCTAAAGCTTCCACGAAGATTTTGTATGCGGTAGTGGAAAATGTTGTAGACATGGTTCCGTAAATCAGAAGGAAAATGTACCAGAGAGCAATTCCACCCCAGATGACTATATGCTGGATTAAGGTAAAATAACTGATAGCAAGAGCCATCTGGCAGTTGGCAACCCAAACAACACATGTGTACATGGTTGCTCCAACAACCGCAAATTCAGCAACTTTACCGTCTTTTTTAAAGGCTTGAGGATCTAGTGCTGTTATGCAGAAGAAGAAGATTATCACCGCGCTGCAAACGCCGTTGACCATCCAGCCAATTATACGACGCCATCTGAAAAGGAGATTCTGGATACCTTCTTGGTACAGCAAAGGGAACTGCCACATAATACCCAAAATAAAATTAGAAACTAAGAAAAAGTACTTAATTCCATGTCATGTCCAAGAAGCTATAACAGATACAAAAACAGCTGATGATAGTAACTAGTTTTTGGCGGTGTGAGAGCCTGAGAGGTTAGCTATGGTAGGTTTTAGGAGAGGTAGAGGTAGGCCTGAGAAAACTAGGGGGAGGTGATTAGACATGAGATGACATGACACATCTTCAACTTACTGAGGACATGACCCTAAATAGGAAGATTTGGAGGCCGAGCGTAAGAGTAGAAGGGTAATAGGTAGCCGAGCGATATAGTATATATTTGTAGTATCTTATTCTCCTAATTTTCACTATCGTTTGTTTTGTTTATCTTGCTATATTGCTTGCTACTTTGTTGCTGGTTTTTCTTCCTATCATGCTTTGATTACATTTGTTTTGAGCCGAGGGTCTATTGGAAAACGCCTCTCTAGACTCTACCCCACAAAGGTAGGGGTAAGGTCTGTGTACATCCTACCTTCCCCAAACCCCACTTGTGGAATTACACTGGGTCTGTTGTTGTTTCTAGTAATAAGCACATACATATTAAGCGAAAACGAATACTGCATCAAGTGTAACATACCTTAAGACACAATCTGGCAGATACATCTTGATCAAAAACTCCCAAAGCAATCACCGGGAGTGATGTGAAGAAGACATTGTAAGTTGACAGAAACCATTCATTGTATGCTGGTTGTCCAGAAAATGATGTATATGCCTCATATAAGAACACAGTGACACCAAATACAATGTTTTTGTAGAAGAAGTAGCATATCTGCAGGGAAACAAATATAAAAGCCAGTTATTAAACTGCTCCAATAATAATATCTTTTTGTTTTGAACAGTTCCATAAGACAGTGGATTTATTCTTTAAACACATTTTCATCTCATCTAACAAATGATGAGACAACAAATTTAAAAGAGAAAATCAGCGGAAAATAGATTACCATCGTAGAGATCCTTCTATAACACCAATGACCATGCACTAAAAGCAAGCGCTCCAAAAATCGGAACTGAGCAATTGCAACATCACTTGACATAACAGCCTAATGAGTAAAAACAAGAAAAAGTTATGAAAAGAACATTTAGGTGGAGGAAAAGCATAAATGAGAAAATCATCAATGTTGCTACATGGAGGAAAGAGAATAAGTATAAGCTCTTGAACCTGCATTCCTTCGACGCCACTGATTCCAACTCCGATATCAGCTTCTTGAAGCATTCCTACATCATTAGCTCCATCTCCAACTGCCAATGTTATCTTTCCAGTACCGTTTTTGACAAGTCTTGTTACCTATATATTCCAAGAAAGAGTCAAACTAAAGCACCAGAGTAGACTACAAAACATAGAGTCTGGATTGTGAAATCAATTTTCAACTTACCAGAGCCTTCTGTTTTGGTGATGAACGACAGCATATAACAGAGGCACATTTGATTGCAAGGTCTAAAAACATATCTTTCACTTCATCGTCTAGGGCATATGTAAGAGATTTCCCATCAATGATCAAAGCAAATGCCTCTGTGCTTGAAGCAGTAAGTAGAGCCTTTCCTTCTGTAATTTGCCGTGAAACACTTTCCTTTGAAGCCTGTAATTTTAAAAAAATCAAACACAACTTCATGAATATTGAAACTTCAAAATTTAAAGAATCATTTTCACATATTTAATTATGTACCTATCGCTGCTACTTCAACAAGCAATGCAAACAAAGAAGGTTCTCGACGAGATTATAGGAGGGATTGCTCTAACTTTTCTCTTTTTCATTCTTTATGTGGTTCTTTATTGATTTAGTTCATGGATATTGAATTGTTTAGAGTGAACATGCATGTTAAACTCATGGGTGCACAGAGAGAGTGTAAGAGTAATGGCATCAATCATTTGCGAAAACAGTGAGCTATTTTCAGCTTCAAAAAGCTCATTGTCGAGACGCAACGGAACATAACCATAGGTTAACTGCTTATAAGGCATGGCAGAATTTTTTTGTTCCATTTCAAAATGACTCAAGCTTGCAGCTATGGAAATTGATGTGACACATTAAACATGAGATGTATTTACCCTGGCAATTGCATTCTTTTCTCCGGCTTTCTCTACAGCTATAATATCAGGGCTTTCCAGTGTTATAATAATTTGCTTCATTCCTTGTCTAAGCAAACTACACGCATAACTGCAGGAGACATTTTGGTCAGAATGTGTTTGGACATGCAAAGCTTGTATCAAATAAAAACGACAAAAACTCTTAATCAATTACTATACCCGATATTAATGGCTGTTTCCATCTTATCCCCGGTCAAAACCCAAATCTTTATGCCTGCTTGAGCAAGTTTGTCAATGCAATCAGGAACCTAGCATGAATAGAAACAGAAAAGTCAATACACATCCAAATGACGTTTAATCAATCAACAACGCTTGGAAACAGTTCTCGGAGTTCATAAAACTTACCCCTGGTTGAAGTTTGTCCTCTACAGCAGTAGCACCAAGAAGAATCAAGTCTTTTTCTATCTTATCTGTTAATGCATCAATGATTGCTTCACGGTCTTCACTGACTGAATTCTTGGCCTCTAGAAATTTCTCATTGAAAGTTTTGTATTCTTCTTCACTGAGCTCACGATAAGCCAGTATCAAGGTCCTCAAACCTGCATCAGCATACTCATTCACATGTTCCCTTGTTTCTTGTTCAAACCTTCTTCCACTCTTTCCGAGTCTTTCAAACATGATACTGTCAGCACCTTTGGAGAGTAACAAGATCTTTCCATCCTCATCCTTTACTATGACAGACATCCTTTTTCTTGTACTATTAAACTCCAAAACGTTCAAAATCTTGTATGACCTGCATACAAAGATCTCTAAGATTACTCTTAACAAAAAAGTGCCTATGTTTATAGCACTGCGTAAAATATTGGTAAATTAAAATTGGCATTCATTGTCTAAAGTTTTCATAGAGATTAAACATCTTTTTGAAAATAAACAAGAAATGTCACAGGTACTAGGCTGCATTGTCTACCCACTGGTCTTTATGGATAATCAATAATGATGCACTTGAGCAAGAGCCAGCCAAATATAGGAGATACTAGTCTTTCAGAAAACTAAAAATGCTGAAAACATATACTGAAGAAAAATGTTGCAAATTAACTAACCTCTCAATTCTCTTGCCAGATTCCAGATCCAACTCATGCACCGACACATTTGTTTGTGTCCTTTTAAAGAATTCAAAACCCACTTCTCTAGCAGCAATCACAAAGGCTGCTTCATCTGGAGACTCAGCTTCATATGAAACCTTGCCTGTAACTTCATCTACTTCTGGTATGACTGTATGACAGACTGCTAACAAACGGAAGAACTTCTGTATTACATCTGAATGAGGCTCAAAAAGCCAACTCGCATTCATGATTCTTTCGTCTTCAAAATTGAAACCTTTAACGGAGGACTTCCTAGGAGTAACAACACCATCCTCACCACTATCCTTACTTTTTGCCATCAGTGGAGATCCATTTCTCTTAGCCATGGCCTTTTCAACTTCTGTAATACCACGTCCATAAGCAGTACCAGCCACAGAGCACTTGACAAACTCCATTGAATTGCAAGTCAGTGTGCCAGTTTTATCAGAAAGTATTGTGTCAACCTGGCCGAGTTCCTCGGTAAGATTTGAGGTGCGGGCACGTGCTGGTTTATCAGTTTCTTCATAGTACATATTAATATCCTTATTAATGAAGATACTCTGAAGAACTTTAACAATTTCAATTGACACATATAAGGAGATAGGAATCAAGTAGCTATACAACATCACAGCAGTCAGAAAATGGAACATGGCAGCAGCAGGAGCTCTTCTGGGATCAAAGAAAATGTCTGAATCTTCAGGTTGTAGATACCACCTGTTATGTCCGCTATCTAGATCCTTTTCAGTCACAATTCCAAAGTAGACTGATCCAACAAAAGCAATTGTGAATAGAACTGCAAATAAGAAGTAAATGATTCTATCCATCTTCCTCTCAATTTTGCTTCTTTTAGAAGGGGGGTCTGTTGCATTCTGCATGACCTTTGTGTCATGACCAGTAAAGATAACAGCCCCATATATATATTCTGTGTTGCGCAATTTAGAGCCTCTGAGGAGTAATTGCTGGGGAGAAAGAGGACTCTGTTGTTCTTCGTATTCCATACTTCCAACAAAAGTATACAAATTAGCATTAGGATCTTCACATTTAACTAAAGCTTTAAAGTCTTTAAAGATTGCATCTTCATGCAAGGATGAAGTAACCTCCGATGCCTGTTTAAGCTTCAAATTAGTCTCTCCATCAAGGTTCATGGTCTCAACATAGCAAACCGCATCATCAAAACAAGACGAAAGCAAAAGAAGGTCTGCCGGAAAGAATTGATCCTTCTCCACCTTAACAATATCACCAACTTTCAAATGTTGCCATTCAGTAAGATTAAAAACTCCATCTCCCTGGTGTACTTTAACCTTCCTACTGTTCACCTCAACATCCTGAAAAGGAGAAAACGAGAAGACGGATGACAAACTGTGTGCACACTGGGCAGGACAGTGACAAGAAGCAGAATTAAATGTATAAACTACTTCCATCAATCTATATATAAAAAGAGAATCTGTACAATACATGAGAAAACCAGATCAATTGGGAAAGAATGAAGCTGGTCCCAATTTGAAAAAAGATTGAAAATCAAACTATTTTAGGGAATATTACTTTCAATTCAAAATGGTAACTTTGGTATCCTGGGAGAGTCTCCAAAAACTACCATATGCACAAACAGAAATTTCACATTTTAGATCAGTTGGATCTCAAGAACCCCTCAAATTATTGACAGACATAATCCAGTAACAAAATCATTATATCACTGATTTTATGCAGCCACAACAACATCAAAAACTTTTTTCAAGATAAGAAGACCATAGTTTTTAGAAAAAAAAAAACTCTTTTTACCAGTAAGATCTGCTTTAGTTTAAATATTAAAATGGAAAAAGAAGTGAATACCTGTTGTTTTCTACGCCAATCTTCAATACCCTCTTTGACCATAGTAGCTCCAATAACAACTACAAGAGGAAGAATGGCACTTAAAGCAGTGTAAGGAGCCAATGGTGTAAAAGCCAAGATACCAGTAACAAGAAAGTAGAAGTTAGCTACTCTTCTAAACTGCTCAAACAAGGACTTTGGCAAGAAAGTTGCAGCAGTATATTTTGTTGTGCTGACATAATTCCCAGCATATTCCCTAATTCCAGACTCAAAACTATCTGGTTCATTGCAAAACACCACTCTGGAAAATCCAGGCCCTCCAATTTGTGAATGATCATCACTCAAAACTGATGCTTTCCCACATCTAAATGAGTAAAAATTGCTAAAATGTAGCTTCTTCCTTCTCCCTGTCCTCATTCCAATACCAGAAACCAACTACTCAGTACAGGAAAAAATAAACTCCCAAAGGGATAATGCAGTTTTTTCCAAGAATCACCTTCTGAAAAATGCCCAGAAACACCAAAGATCAGAACTTTATGATAAATTACTTTCCAATAATTGAACCCCAGCTAAAAAAATTCAAAACCCCAGACAACCAACACAAGAAACTGATCCAATATAGTACCCAAAAAAACTAACTCCCAATGGGATAATGCAGTTTTTTTTTCCCAAGAATCACCTTCTGAAAATGCCCAGCAACACCAAAGATCAGAACTTTATGACAAATTACTTTCCAAGAATTGACCCCCAACTAAAATCTCCAAACCCCCAGACAGAAAAAATGAACCAACACAAAGAAATTGGGTAACTAACCCCAATATAGCCAAAAACTAGAGGAAATAGTAGGTGGGGTGTTCCAAGATTGACAAAAAAACTCAAAAACAGGTCTTGACCACAAGAATTAGCTACAAAGTTCTAATCTTTATCAGCAGTTAATGCAAAATATATCCCAGTATTCCTCAACTTCAGCTTGAACAAATCAAAGAATCAAAGTAAAATAAATTTAATGAAGAAGAGAGAGAGAGAGTATGCCAGCTGCTACATCTCTCTCTCTATATATATAACATACACAAACATATTGTGCAATTTACACAAAAGGGTGTACAGTATAGACAATAAAAAACTCAATTTGGGAGAAAATAATAATAATTAATTGTTCTAATGTTTGATTTTTCTCTCATTTAGCACAAAACCTTTGAACATTGACTTGGGATCTCTCTCTTTCTCTTACATTTCCTCTTTCATTTCATATACATTGACTTGACAAATATTGTGATTCTACACGCGCAAATGGATTCTTGAAAAAAAAAGTAAAAATTAAAACTTTACACCAAAAAAATAATAATCAAAACCCCATTAAAGAAAATAGTAATTTCCCAGTAAAGTTTTCATCTTTTCAAGAATTCACGCTGGGAAAAAGAAAAAAGAATCATTTTTGCAAGAATTTAGTAAAAAAAATTCATCCATTTGACTTTTTGTTTGTTTGGTCTTCCTCTGTGTTTTTTTTGGTTAAGAGAGGTTAAAGACAAAAGAAAAAATGAACAATTTTTTTTCTATATATTTTTTGATTCTCAGATGAACAATTTTTTTTTAAAAAATTAAGAAAATTAATACTAACAGTAATTTTAATTTCATAAATTAAAAAAAATTACAAGAGAGAAAGATAGACAAATTACCGTATCAAAAGGCCAAAAAATATGCCAACATGTTGCTTGAGACTGCAACGTGTGACTAATAAATAGTCAAAAATGGTTTTTTTTTTTAAAAACTAATTGTAATACTAATCTCTTAACATCAGCTCTTACGTAAGTACACATGCATAAATGATATTTAAAGTTTTTAAATAATAAATTAATAAATAAAATAGATAAATAATCATATATATGTGAGAGACTTTAATTTATAATCTTATTGAGATTGATTTTATTGGAAGAAAGTCTGAATAAAAAGAACAGATTTTTGAAAAAAATAAATAGTTTTAACTAGTGGTGGAAAAGTAGTAAAAAAATCTAATTTCATAGAAGCTTCTATTTCAATTTTTAATGGTAGTAAATTGATCTATGAGGTTTTAATTTTTTATGGGAAAAATTTAGTTTTTCTTGTTTAACAATTAAAAAGAAAATTATGAGAGAAAAAAACAAAAATAAATGAATTTGTTAAAAAGAAAGTCTTATTTAGTAGAAGCTTCTATTTTAATTAATATTTGATGGTAGTAAATTGATCTATTAGAATCTGATTTTAAGGAAAATATTTAATATTTCTTGTTTCACAAGAAAAGAGAATTATGGGAAGAAAAAAAAAGGGAAAAAGAATTTTATAATATTAATATCTACTGCTTTAATTATTTTTTTCCAACTAATTTAGGTGTATAGTATGGTCAACCTTCTAGAAACACTCAGAGTATTTTGTACTCTATAAATTAAAATATAGCATATGATTAATTTGTTCAGATTTGGTAAGTATATAGTGAAAAATCAAATCTTGCATATGTAAAATATTTACTCTCTTTTTTTGCTTCTAATATTTATTTTTTGATGTCTTATTTAAAGAGAAAACAATTGTTAAAACTAGTCATTTTCTAGTTCTTCATATTTTGATGATTTCACAATTATTATGTGGTCGATATGGATTTATTTATTATATTACATTATTCCTATAAGAACATTGGAGAGACCTAATGTTTTCTTGAATTTCTCACTCTTTTTATAGCCTTATTGTTTGATAAAGCGAAAGAACAACTACGATTATGAATATTCGAGTACTTTTCCACTCGATTGGATGTTTGCTTATGGGTCTCGATTAGTTTAGATTCTTGTCATATAAGACGTGTTATAGTATTCCAATCCATACTTATAAGATCCTTTTCATTAATTCTAAAGATTCGAACTCGAAACTAAATAAAGAATATAGAAATGTTATTTATCTCACCATAACTTCTTATTGTGTATGATGTATGAACATATGATATACTAGTATGTTATTTTCAATCATGGTCACAAGTCTTTGGAGCTCAAGTTCTTTCATAAGATAGTGGTTGAAAATATATCTGAATTTTTATTTTATTTTAGAATTTCATACCTTAATTAATTATCAGTTGTTACACGTTTCTATCTGAATTATCACTAGTTATTCCTTTTTTTTTTATTTCAACTATATCATGTAGGAAAAGAGAAACAACTATACTTGGTCTAAACCACTTTCGGATGTGTTTTAATATATATATGATGATAGCTACGGATAGAAAAATAAAATAGTTAGATTGTTGAAATACGAAATTCAAAAATAATAATAGTAAGTCAAATATGTAGCAAAGCATTAACTCTTCTTTTAATTTGTCTAATTAGTTCTCTACTATCATGGAATATTCATCTTTCAACTAATTTGTTACACGTGTTGTTTCCATTTTGTCTCTTTTTATTTCTGATATTAACCATTTGATTGGCATTCATTGGTTCAATTTAATACTAATTCTTTGTATATAATATTATAATATACTTACTTTTCTTGATGTTTTTATTTTGTGTGAAATGGCATGGAATTGTCGTAAGTTTATAACTCGTAAATTGACTTGTATTTTCTCCACACGCGTTACAATCAAGACATTTGTACTATTTTGACAAACTATATATATATATATATATATGGCTTAAAATTTAGTATTCGGTGTCCTAAGTCCGATATCTATATATTGAAGTTTGAAATTCGAATTCACACATCGTACATAAAAACTCGTTTAAATCAAAATTTTGGAAAAGAAAAAAAGTAAGTACTATAATTTTAAGATTTTCAAGTACAATAAGGAGTAAAACAATTGTCCAACATAAGTTAGGGATCATTTGGTAGCTGGATAGAGTTGTACATGCATTAGTAATGTGGGTATTAGTTATGCAGGTATTAGTTATACAAGTATTAGCTATGCAGGGTTTAGTTATGCATAAATTATTCCTTTGAATGTTTTTTTATTTAAAAATTAGTAAAATTATATATTTTTTAAATTAAAACATTTCTTTACAATTGTACCTTTTCCTTCTTTAACTTTGTATTTAAATTAAAACATTTCTTTAATTATGTAAAAAAAGAAAATAGTCAAGTGGGAGTGATAAGGGTTATATTGTAATTTTAACTTTTTATCCATGTATTAGCTATACACGTATTAATTATTTCACCTTCTACTCCGCATAAATAATATACAAATTTCCTCATAACTTATACATGTATTAGTTATGCAAATTTCAAAATTGTCAATCAAACGTCGTATTAATTTTATACATGAATAATTTTTTTCTCATCCACCTAACTGTATTAATTATATACATGAGTGTTTTTTTTCTTATCCACCTACCAAACATCGTATAAGTTATACGGACTATAATACATGGATAAGGCTTGTTTTATCCCGCTACCAAACGACCCCTTATTGTATTAACTTTTATTTGTTCTGTTTTTCGAGTAAACTTTACTAACAATCACTTTTTAACTTGCTTATATAATTTAAAAATAGTCATGACTATAAAATTTAGGATATTATTATGAAATTATACCAATAAAATTTGAAACCACACGATAATATCTTGTTTTTTTTTCTTTTAAAAGACAAGTCATAAAAATGATCAACAAACGCTATTAGAATTAATTTTTTTTATAAAAAAAAAACCATTAAAGAGAGAAGATGGGAAAATGGTAGACTTCACGCCCAACCACCTCATGTCCTTCTCATGAATGCAATTATATATGGTGATGACGAAGTTAAAATTTTCACAGAAATTTTAAATATAAAAAAATAAATACATAAATAAGTTAAGAATATTTAACTTTTACGGTATATACATAAAAATAATTTTATTCATATATAATCAATATATTTTTCGTTGAATTCTAAACCCCTTGCTCTCACTTAGTTTCGTCGCTGCAACTATACATGCAAGATAAGGTTGAGTGTATAAATGAAGTGATTGGACAAAATATATGACAGAAATCAACTCAGCACTAATGTGGAGAATTATAATATAAACCAAAAGCCGCCTTCAACGTGAAAGAAATTAAACGTGAAAAATGATCAGTAGGGGCCTTTTTAGTTTGGATATTATTATTTTTTTCGTTTAGATATATATATATATTAATTTATATATCTTAACAAAATAAATTTATAAAGAATTATAAAATCATCCAACTAATATGTGATGATTCCTTTATTTTTTTATCCTAGATAAATATCTTGTTAAACTAAATCAATTTGGTACAAAAAAATGTGTCGCGTTGAAAATATATATGTGAAGCATTTATTTTTCAAAACTTTTAAAATTTATAAATTTCAAAAACACACAAATTTTTAATCTTAGATTCACTATATGTTTTCTTTTATAAGAATTTTGTTGATTGTTTTAGTTAATATCGTATTTGTCACCGGCTTTCAACATATTTCATCTTCATTCTCATCACCATAGTCTGACCCTTATGTCTATTATCATCATAGTCATCACTTATATTGTTTATCTAAATTATATATAAATAATATGTAATTTGCATAACATAAATAATACACAAAAAAAAAAAAGAGATAAAAACACATTTATTTTTCTAAAAAATATTTTCATTCGTACCGAACAAGAAGTCCTTTCTATATAGTTGAGATACAATCAATATGTCCTTTCTATATATCTGGCTCGAAGAATTATATTTGCCTCAAGTGGAAAAAGAAATATATAATCATCCATTAATTTATATAAAAATTATAACCACCAATGCATCTAGAAGAGAGATTAATGAACGTCATCATAGAATGTGGTGCAGTGGATGAGGTTATTCCTTTCTTAATTAGAGGTCTTTGAATTTGAAAGCCTTGAGTATGAAATAGTCCTTGATATGAAGCGATTTTCTCCGAATGGGATCCTACACGTACGGCGCAAATTCAAAATAGTCAGACTTCAATACAGATATCAAACACCTAAGAAGTAAAATAAAAAGAGAGAAAAAGAGAGATTAATGCACAAAAATAGTTGTTAATTTGTATTTCCATATGTAGGGTAGGATAACACATTTCTCATTAGACGTCCGTTTACCGTATTGTTTGACTATAAATTCTAGATAATTAATTTAGGGATAATTATATTATAAAACCTTCCATTAATGATGAATTCTAATTTAGATCGTTATTATAATATTTAGTAACAAATATATTTAATTTTTAACTAATTAAAATGCGGGTTATTGCTCCCTTTATATGTAATATTTAGATTAATTTATAACTATGTTACCCTCAAATATGAATTAACTCCATAAATGTAATATAACATATATATAATTAAATGATTTAACATTTAATAATTCGCTAAATTTATGAAGATTCGCAACTAGAGTGATTAAAAGTTTACATATTCAATTACTTGAAGGTTGAATGTGTTTAATTAACCAAAATCACAAGGACCAAAATAAAAACATATCTAAGTTTGAGGGACTATATTGTTAATTTCCCTTGGTCCTATTTTTTGGACTTTTGGTTAATCAAGTTTTAGGTAGATGCTTACCTTTTACAGCCAAATTTTGTGACTTATTTTTCTTCACTCTTAACATTTAGTTTGACTTTCATGATGTGATGGATATACTAATCCATGTGACACTACATTATCTAGTGTAGTTTCATAAGTGACGTCTGAAAATGTGGTGTGTACAATGACGAAGGCATGTATACTTGAGGAGTATTGAATAATATCATTCGTTGGAAAATTACACTGTGTAGCATATGTAAAAACATATTTTAATGCATATTTATTGACACTTCTTAACTTTTATGTGATTTTACTTCTTTATATTTTGATAATTCTTAGTCAAAATGTTGGCTCCGCTACAGAATGTGCATGCAACCTAATTCCTACCTTATAAAGGTATGTATATGTTGTTTTCGATAAACCTTCAATTCAAGAAAGCATATCAAATATAATAATTAAAAAGTTATATCAACAACAAATAAAACGATAATCGATGCAAATGAAACAAGAAAGTAACAAAAAATACTGATTTTGATCGATGTGGTCACATATTATCTTGTAAACTTTAATTCCCCTTTGAAATTGTTGTCCAACCCTTTCTTTAAATTGTTTTTTTCTTTTTCTTTTGTAAGGAAGAAAAGTATCAATAAATTATTGGTATATATGTGGCATATTACTAGTGGTAATATTAAGCTTTAAAGAAAATGATATTTGCTTTGGCCACATCACCCACAAAATTAAAAGTACTATAGATTAAGATCGACAAAGATATAGAAGAAAATGGCAAACTTTTTCACTTTTAACTTTTTTGTTTTGTTTTTTGTATATGATATATTCGTATTGAGACTTGACTGATTCAAATTTACATAGTGTAAAATTCATTAATGGAAAATGCTTCCTATTAAAAAAAGAATCTGAAGCTTCAAACGAATCATCTGATAAAAAATAAACAAATAATATTCATCACATGACTACATACAATTTTTAGTGATTCTTATTTTAAATAAAAATTAATGCTTTTAATTATTATGTCATATTTTCTATGGAATTTAAGTTTTATACCTTTACAATACTAGAACATAATTTTAATATTATTTGTGCAATGTAAATTGCTTACAATATGTTGTTGCTCTATATTTATTATTATTATACAAGATTAGGATAATTGTCAAAAATTACTTATTACAATTATATATTAACCTATCAAATGGTGTGAAAAATTACACATGTCAATACGTAGAATTTAAACTCACGTTAATATCATTGTGTAAGGTTACACCCAATTTACATGATTTAATTGATTGAATGTCAAACCTACACTATAATATTGGATAGTGGCTACTACTAGGCTAGGTAAGAAACTATGTGTTGTGTAATAAATCTCGTGGATTTAATTTGTAACTTTTTATCAGGTAATTATTCGGAGTCCACATTGGAGCTTTGACTAGAACTGCAGGGCCTATTCAAGGGTGCACTCCCAACAAGATTTTCTCCATACCCAGGGCTCGAACCCGAAACCTCTGGTTAAGGGTGAAACACTCTCACCATCACCAATGGACCACAACCCATGTTGGTTCATAATTAGATAATCAATTAGTGCCAACAATTAGCCAAAAGTCGTGTCTCATTAATATGATTGTCTTACAACCACAAAATCATTATATCTGAATCTGCATTCGTTTACTTTTATTTGTCCATTTTTTAAAAAATAGTGATCAATATAAGTATGGTAGACAATGAAATTTTCATTAGTGTCAAAGCCATACAAGATGAGAGGACACTTTTATGGTATATATTCTAATTAGAGTTTCCTATTAATTAATTTTACTTCTTTGATAAATCCAAAAAAAAAAGAAAGATAAGTATTGAAAACACCTTTAAATTTGGTGTAAATTATTAGTTTCATCTCTAAACTATCGACTGTCTTAAAAACATCCCTTTACTTGACTAACTAAACTTAAATACACCCTTGATCCTGCAACATGAGTGAAATACACGCCTAAATTCTCGTCAAGTTTAGGGGTGTGTCAACATTTCTCTTGACTTTTTATTAAGAGTCTCATGCTCCTATAAGAGTTTGAGACCACTTGATATCTCATATGGCAGATCGGGGTGTATGTGTATCTAAATTTAGTTAGTCAAGTAGAGAAGCATTTTTAAAACTGTTTATAATTCGAGGATGAAATTAATAATTTGAGCGAGTCACATATTTTTTTCTCTCATTTTCTCTCAATGATAAATGGCACTAAAGTTATTAAAAATATACTACTTTGTAAACATCGTGCCTATCATATGGTAATTAAAGAAACTTGTATGTACTCATTTAATGTGTTGTCAGATTGTACCAAATTTTAGAAAGTGCATGCAGTTTAATATTAGTTGCACTAAGATGAATAAATTCATTAAAACTTCTTTAATTAAATGCATGAAAGTTAAACTTCGTGATCTTTCTTACTATAAATTACAGAGAAATTTATTAGTGGGCACAATTGAACTTACACGAAAATGACACTAATACGAAGTGTCCCGTCAAAAACAATCTCTCTATCAGATGCGAAGTTGAGTAGGACTAACGAAATTCATTTGAATCTTCTTTCGCAAAAAACTATACTGTTTATATTGTTTATATATGGTTAAAATTAACTTTTATGTATATATACTATTTGTTGAATTTCCTTTACCTTTTTCGTGTGTTTATTTCTTCATATTTTGCATCTTCTTGGTGATAATTCTGACTCCGCCACTACTCTCTATCCCCAGAAAGACATAGAAGTAAAATTTGCGTATATCTTTTACACTAGGTATGTATTTGTTGTTGTTATTGTATTTATAAATATTTAAATTCATTTGTAAATATTAATTCAAGAAACAACTTTTAAATTGATAGTTATATTAATTCACAAACAAAGAAATCAAAAGTGTATGATTTAATTAATTGAAAGTTTAATGTAATTAGTATGATACCATAGGGATTAAATATAATTTTTTTTTATCAATAACTAATTAAGGGACCAAAAAACTATTAACAGAATAACCCTTTTTAATTGTCCAGAAAACAATTAACGTCTTTATTAATTGTGATTTGTGACTAAACTCGAAGGCCACTTCTAGTTTGAAATTATATAATTTAAATTGATGTCTTTTATACGAAGAAATTAAAATATAGATATGATTTGTTGGTGACTAAAAATAATTTCTTATATTTCAACGTGTAACCACTTTTGCATACAATATCGGCCCCACTAGTAATTGGTACTTCTTTTTTCCTCCATATTTTCTATTCGGTGTTCGATATTTGAGATACAAAAATTAAAAAAATATCATATAAAAAAAATAAAATGTTCCTTAATAAAGACGACTCCAACCTCTTTATTAATTGATACTCCTTGACTCTACAAAAGATTAATTATATTAATAACTATATTTGTTTCTGATTTTTCTAGACTTATTCTAGAAAATATATTCCTATGATGCCTTTTAAATGACGCTTTTTATATGAAAACTCTTTAATATTAAACTTTTCATTTTAAGAACATTTTTAATATATACTTCCTTCATTTTAATTATTATCATTTTAAAAATTTAAGACAATAATGAATAATTATTTATGATTATATCCTTATTTTAAAGAACTATTTTATTTAAATAATGTTTAATTATCAAAAAAAACATCTAATAAATAAGAGCAATTTAGTAAATGATTACTTTATATTTATTATTTTTCTTATTAGGTGTGAAACAAATTAAAATGACTAACAAATAAATTATATATTTAATTTTATATTATATTATATTCTTATACGTGACGAGCAAAACAAACCTAATCCAACTTGGCATATGTACTGTCATAGTTGTGCTAATTCCAATGGTGGAATTTTGATAGCAATCGAAAGGCAGATTCATGATTTTAATTTATATATTTAAAAAGAATATTAAATTTGAATTAAAATAATCAAATTTTATTTAATTTTTATCATATATAGTAGATCCATCCCGGGATAAAATAACATATTTGAATTAAAATAATCAAAGTTTGATGACATTATAATATATAAAAATCATGACTAATGTGGTTGTTTGCATTATAGAAAATATCGATAGAATCTTTGGCCAGGCAACAATGGCTAGCTGTTGTATATATAGTTAAAATAAAATATTAGATTAAATAATTGAAGAAAAAATAAATTTTACTTACTAATATCATGATTGAGCAATATAGAAATCAAAAAGAAATAAATAAAGAAACAAAAAGGAGATAAAGTTTATTATTTTATTGCAATGGTCCAAAATAACCAAAGTAAACATTTTAATTTGTCATGATTCAAGCACTTGCGTCCCTTTGATTAAACTCTTTTACTATACTTATAACGATTTTTTTAAATTATTTTTTACTCGGTGTAAATCTGAATTTACGTATTGTAGAATTCATTTTTAATTGAAAAATGAAAAAAATCCTAAACCGATTTCATACCATCCCATCACAAACTTCAGAATCAATATTAATTATTAAATAGTTAGTAATTATATTTTTGTTCTAATATTCTTGACCTAGTACTCTTTTTATTTTTCAAATTTGATCCTTTTTCGTTGTTCTAAATTTTTTAAAGTAAAATAATAATCTTGTTGAAGATCTGAACTCATTAAATTAAATAAAAGTCACATTACACGCAGAAAATCTTATCGATATTCGTGTAATTTATTAATTCGTGAATATATAATTTATTACTAAGTTAAATACTAGTACTTCATCTGTCCATTTTTAGTTGTCATGTTGTACTTTTGCGAAAGTTAATTTGACTAATTTTTAAAATTAAATTAGATTACATTAATTTGATATTTTAAACAAAAAATTTAGATGTTCAAAAACTATACGAAAAGTACTATAAATTGCAATATTTTACATATTAATATGATGAAAAAATACATCTTAAAATGTTAGTCAAAGTTCTTATAGTTTGACTCTAAAAAGAAAAACCATGACAATTAAAAATGAACGGAAGGAGTATTTGTTTTCATTTATTTTTTTTGTAAATTGTAATTAAGACAAGTAGTAGAATTTGGAAATTAAACTCATTAGAAATAAACCTATGATTAGGGGGGTTCGTGGTTTGGTTTGGATCGGTTATTGATTAAAATCAAAACCAAACCAATCTAGTCGGTTTTTTAAATTTCTAAAACCAAACCAAACCAAACGAAAAAAATAACCGTCAGTTTGGTTATTGTCGGTTTGGTTCAGTTTTCTGGTTTATTCGATTTGAAAATAATAGTAATTATTTTGAGGACTTACGTTGATAGACACATACACCTAGCACATGAACAATCCACAAAAAAACTATTGTCGGTTCAATTAAGTAATACTAGAGCTATCATTACACGAACAAAGTGTTTCAATTAAGAGAAAATGTGACTATTTTATGTGAAGTAGGGTAGGTAAAGACTAAAATGAATTTTGATGAACTTGGATTTAGGATTGTTATAGTTGGGCTAAAGTGTTGGGCTTGAGAAAATTATAAAGGTTAAAGACTTAAGTTAATTGAAATTTAACAAAATATTTATATTTTATTTATGAATAATATATAAATAATTATAAAATTTATATATCTAATTTTTCGGTTCGGTTTGGTTATTTTTGCGTTTTCTTTTAGTAAAACCAAAACCAAATAAAATAATATCGGTTTTTAAAATTTAAAACCAAACCCAACCAAATATCAATTTTTTAATCAGTTTGGTTCGATTTGATTTTTTAATCATAACCATGAACAGCCCTACCTATGATCAAATAGTAATTTGAAAATAAAGTCAAGAGTTCACACATGGAAGATTCTATGAGAAAACACTTTCTTCACTCCATATTTACGTAGAATTAATGAATACAAGTTAGTATTTATCACTTAATCATGATTCAAAAATATATATTTCCACTTTAACATATAATTGATCTTACTGTTAAAATCATCAATTTATATTTAATATATAAATATAAGTGTTTTATGGGAACAATTTTTTTTTAATTTTTTTTTCTCATTCAGTTCGGTATCCGTTTAAGGATTCCATTAGTTTGGATTAGTGAGGGGAATGAGGAGAGTCCCACTTATATCGAAGGCAATTTCATATTCAAAATTTGAACTCAAATTTTTTGATTTAAATATATGAAGCAGTATTTAACACTTCACCGCAACGGTTATGGAATAGTGGTGATGTAGGTCCATGTTTGTGAGTTGTTGATGCGTTACGCCACAAATGATGGCTTTTCTTTTAGCATATATGTTAATATTAATTTGTCCCAATATGATCGTCAGCACCAAAAATAACGTTTACTTAGTCAAACTTCCATTTTTTGGTTAACCATTTCAATCATCATATCATATATTATATGTATTTGACAGTGAAATACAAATGATGATTTTCTTAAAAAATTAAACAAAAGATTAGTCATGCTAAAAATGGGCTTAAATTTATCTGTCAAATTTGTACTAGTTGTTGTACTTCAAACCTTGTTTTATCACATGCTAATCGGTTATGTTACTCGAATTCTCCTAAGATATTATTTTATTCGTATTGAAATTTTCAAAAACAAACTATATTGGGAGGATTGACATGTATCCATCAATATTTTTTTGAAGAATATGAGTAACATAGCTAATTGAAAGTAAAATTCATTTTATTTACTATCCATTATTGATATGAGACGATCGATAATCTAATGTATTGTTAGTCTCAATGACTATATTTGATCAACTTCTTAAAATAGAGGCAATGACATAGAAAGATACATTTGCATAAATCAACCAGTCTACATTATAAGTTACAGATTCAACTAAACTTTTTATATATCGTGTTAAAAAAATTCACTTAATGTATATGAATAAATTATCTATTCGAAACACAATCATTATCCTATCATAGAATTTTGAATCGATAAACTTAAAATTATAAATTCACCTTCCGAGTACATATATAGACTTTGAAATTTTCAGTATCCTTGTATATATAATCAACTCTTATTTTTCTTGGCAAGTTCTAATTAAGGTAAACTTTTACAAATTATTTGTTGGTTACGTCTCATACAAGGTTTAGAACTCACATTCTTTATTTTTTTTTGGTGAGTTGACTGTTGATCAAAATATTAAAGTATTTATTTTATTCCTTTCATTCAGTTAGTTTAAATTTTGTTGAAAATAATATGTACTTTAATTTGAATGATTCTTTGCTCAGGTTTTAAGTTTGACTTGGTCTAGTTCTTCACATGCAAAGTTAATGTGAAATTTCATCTTATTATGATATTATCATATACAGTTTACGAAAAGAAGTTTTCTTGAAAAAATAAAATAAAATGAAAGAAGAAGAAATTTGAGCTATATATTAGTCGTGCATTTTTGCATTATAGAAGTTATATAACAAAATCTACTCTAGAAGACAAAGCAATAAAGACAGATTTAGAATTTAAGTTTAACATTTGTAAATCCTAACACATGCAATTTATTAGATTCTGATGATTATTTATATATATTAAATAAATTCTTAGTACAAAATCTACAAATACACAGTTTAAATCAAAATTATTAAATTCTGTCGGACTTGTAGCAGCTAATGTTGCAAGTTGCAACTCTCTCTAGATATATATATATATAGTTGTCTCATACGGTGAATTATATTGCATACAAATCAAAATTACATATTATAATATATGAAATTGTACATTGACTTGCTGCTTTTCAATTCAATTTAGTACTTTGAAATTTCATGTTGTAGTCTTCCTTAGACAGTATTTGATTTGAGTTTACATGATCATGTTTGAATTTTTAAAATGGAAGTAATTAATTAATGGGTCAAATCTCTGAAATACAAAAGTCAACCATGATAAATTATTAAAAGTTGGATATTTTCAATTAGGAACAATTTAGTGTAGTTTATTTTTCTTTCCAATTTAACCATTCAATATTCGAATTTAAGTGGCCCAATCAACTAAATCGCAGAGTAGGCTACTAAAAGTATAACACGTTTTCAATCAAGTGTCTTTCATTTCCAAAGTTGAATTCAAATTTTCTGGTTAAAGAGCAAAGAATTTCAATTATTTCGCTATAATAATAACAAAAATTGCTAGAAGTTTTAATATGATGGACAAATACTTAAAGTCCATAATTCAACATCGTTTATCATCGTGAGAAGTTTGGAACACCTTCTTATTGCGAAAGAATATGTAAATCATATACTTTATACATAAATTTCTACTTTTATTACATGAAAAAAAATCAGAAAATCATGTGTGATCCATTTAAAAAAAGTGATAGTAATTAATCGAAACATTTTAAGAGAACTTGTGTCATGGTACTAAGTTTCCAAAACCAAAAGATTCTTTTTTGTATGGTGCAAACATTGTTTTTTTTTTTCTCCACAATGTTTTCCCAATATTATGAAATCATCTACATAACCCATAAGGAAGGGGAGCCTCGATGACGATTAGAGTTACGATAAAGTTGTCTTTATATGATCTATAAGTTATAAGTTTGAGCTGTGGAATCAGTCATTAAGACTTGCATTAAGGTAAACTGTTTACATCATAATTCTTGAGGTACAATCTTTTCCGAACCGTACATAAATACGAGAAGAACCATAGCATCCCTTTAAAAAAGAAGATGTGTGATCCTTTTTTTTTTGTGAAACATTATTCATAAATTGCTTAATTTTTCAAATAAAGTGTTCTCATTTCAAATACCTTGGGCCAATAAAAATGAAATCACAAACCTGAAAAATGGGCCAGATCAATATTGAACAGAAGCCCAATTTACTGTGTTACCCTAGCTCAAAATGTAATATTTTTAAAAAATAACCACTTTCACCTTTGTAATTGATAATAATCATTGTTACGGAGTTTCAAATTTCACACGTGCAATCTCGTGTTGAGTCTCAAATTTCACAAGTAAAATTCATAGATAATGTCTTCGGGTTTTACCTCTGAAATTCGAAACTTAATGACCATGGCTACTTTTTAAAGACATGACTGAAAATATATCCTTTGCCTAGTTACTATAATTGTTAACATATTCATCGTTTACTTACTCATGTGTTATGTTATATTTGTATTGTTATTTCATATTTGATAGTGAAATTGTTTTATAAATACTTTGAAAGGAAACCTTGACGTAACTTGCAACATTATTGCCATTTTACCACAAGGGCACATTCTCAAGCTATGAAAATAGGTATTACGGGTAAGACTACATACAATGAACACTTATGGTTCCATGCCTTCTCCAATTCCCCGTGCACAACAAGAACTTAGTATACCAAATTATTCTTTTCAGAGGTCTATAAATACTCAAATATATACATAAAACAACAAAAAATATACAATTTAATTAATTAATACCTAAATATATCGAGTCAGATATCACGAGTGCACAAAAATTACCAATAACTTATCAACCCCCCCCCCCCCACCAAAACCCCTCCCCAAAGAAAAAACTCGTAATCCTTTTTTTTTCTGGTAACAAAAATTCCCCATCTCTCTCTTCTCCAATCTGATCCAACACTATTCCCAGTTGGATTTTCTCCTAATAATTCTACAGAATCTTGAAAAAAGAAGAGATTTTTCCATCAAAGGTACAATCTTTTTTCCTCTTTAGCCATGTACAACACTTGTGTAAGTTCAACTCTTACACTAAAGTGTAAAGGGTCATCTTCATTTTCATATTATGATCATTCTTATTGCTCTAATGATAGATTTGGTAGATACCCATTAGCTTATTCTTCCTCATTATCATCTCCATCATGTTGTTCTTGTTCTTCAAATGCTTCTATGTTGTACAGAGTGCCTATTTGCCCTAATTCCTTATATGGGTTGAGACAATCTACTTTAATTCAATGTAAAAAACTGATCTTGGGTGGTTTAGATAGATATTATTCAAGATTTCCAGTTTATGATGTTGATAGGGAGTGTAGTTATGAAAAAGTTTGTTCTTTGAAAGGAAATGGTGTTAGTAGAAGAGGGGGGAAATGGGGGAAGGGGAGATATAGGTGTTTGGTGTTTGAGGAAGGGAGTGAAGGAAGTGGCAGTGGTGTTTCGGAGTTTGATGAGGCTGAAGTTATGCTTAGCTTGTTGACTGAGGATGTGGGTGAGGAGGTGTTTGGTGTGAGAGAGAGGAATGGAAGGTCGTCTAAGAGGATAGACGCGGAGAAAAGGAAAAATGGGGGTGTGAGTAATTATGTTGGTAAGAAGAAAAGGGATGAATCCGGTGCTATAGGGAGTATGTCGAAGTATAAGTATGAATATGAAGTGATTCCGTCGACGAAGGAGGAGAAGAGAAGGGAAGAAGAGAGACCATCATTGTTAAGGAGAGAGAGGCGAAGGACAAACCATAAAGAGGACGAAAGAGCTTCTTTATTGAGGGAGAGTCAGAGAGATAGAGCAAGAGAAGAAGAGAGTTTTAGGAGAGAGAATCGAGGAACAAGGCATACGGAGGAAGAAAGAGCTTCCTTGTTGAGGGAGAGTCATAGAGATCGAGCAAGAGAAGAAGAGAAGGAAGCATTGGTTAGGAGGGAGAACCGAGGATCAAGGCATACAGAGGAAGAAAGAGCTTCCTTGTTGAGGACGAGTCACAACGAAAGAACAAGAGAAGAAGGGAGGGAAAGTTTTTCAAGAAGGGAGGACCACAGGCAGAGACTGAGGAAAAATGGTTCTAGCTGTTCTTCATACTATTCTGCTTCTTCAACAGGTGACCTTGATTTTGACAGTGAACTGCAGATTGAGGATGAGCACTTTGAAGAAGAATCATCAAGGAAGCATGAAGGAGATTTGAGGAGTAAAGGTGTTGCATTGGAGGAAAGAGATCGGAATTACACTGCTAAACAAGGGGTTGTTTCACGGAAGGACGATTCTGCAGTGGGATTGTATAGTTCGACTGGTGACTGGAGAAAGAAATCGGAGAAGAGGCTTACTGACATATCAGTTGAGGAGATTGCATCAAGAAAGGAATCAATGCAGAGGCATTCGAGGATATCTCAGATTCATGGAAGTAGTTCTGAACAGGTTGCTGGTTGTTCCTCCACAAAATATGATGACGCAAAACAAGAATCAGCCTCTATTACAAACTTTGAGGGAAAAACAACTGGACAACATGAGCAAGCAGGACAATCTAATACAGATATAAAGTATAAACAATTTGTTGATACATCTGAGAGTCATGGCCTTAAATCTAAAACTGATTATAGCACAAGAAAATCTTATCATGAAACGGAAGAAACCTCAAACGAGGCTCTGATTCAAATTCAGCAAGCTAGAGAAGAATATAGTAAAAAAATCGGGAGCATCATAAGGGAAGATGAATATAGGAGAAGATCTCGTAGGTTCAATCAAGAGTCTAATATCCAGAAAAATGACATTAGGATGGAGTCAGCAATTCAGGGAGTCTCCGATACTGAACTCAGGAAGAAGGTCTTAAATGAGCACAACCAATCTAGTCAGATCACTGAGTTAGTTGAGTCGAGAGAAAAAGCTGAACAACTAACTAAAGCTGATGAAAAAAAAACTCATGTTTCACATAGGAAATCAGAGACAAGGATGAAAAACCAGGAAGATTATACAAACCTTCTCAACAAGTCATCAGTAGAATTCAAAGAGCACTCCTCCCAAGCCAGAATAAGTGACGGAAGAAACACAAAATCAGTGATGGAATCACATGAGAAAAAAACTCTACTAGGTGCGTCGAGTACGTCTACTACTCATTCTAGTGACACTAGCAGTGTTGAAGTAACACGGGCAAACAAAAGAGAGGCGAAAGCATCTTCCCAAGTATTATCAGGACGCTCATCAATTATGGAGTCAAAGACTGGGTTTTCAACTCAAGCAGTTTCTGATTCAGGCATTCAAAGAGGTTTTTCATTACAGCAAGAACTTACCTCAGATAGGCCTCCACCACCTCAGCACAAAACACATGGTGAAGCCAGAAGGGATGAGGTTCTGGGTTCGTCTTCAAATTTCACATCCCATGAAGATGCACTTGGTTCAGCTGATCGATTGCAGAAATCCTCGACACATTATGTTGGCGAATTTGTAGAGAAGGTCAGGCATGAGATTTCAAACACTGAGATTCTGAAGGAGATTAAGACCTCTGAGACAAAGTTAATTAACGAGGGAGAGCAGCATACTCAAAAAGTTGTTGGCCAACGTGTTTGTGGTGATTCTCAATCAAATGAGCATGAATCAAGGCAATCCTCTTTGGTTTCAAGGGCTAAGGGACCTTCAGATGAAATGTGGGATGTAACTGAGCCCTCTGTCCAGGAGCCTCCTGAGATACAAGTATCAGAGGATGCAGACAAAGACAAAACAGCTATTGTCAAGAGAAGTGGTAGGTCCTTGTGGAATATTATTGGAGATATTGTTCATTTGCGATGGTCTCGTTCTGATCGCCATACTTTGACCTCTAAATCTGGTCGAAGGAGCTCATCTAATCAATCCACAAGTAGCGAAACATGGTTTTCTGGTGCAGAGGATAATAATAGTGAGAATGCAAAAAATATCAGAAGGTCAAACCAAGAATCTGCATCTTTGGACTGGAATCGGCAGAAAATGGTTCGCTCTCATAGTCCTGGAGAAGCATCCAGCTCATCAAGTTCAAGGGAACATATGAAGCACGCATTGGTGGAAACATCATCTTCGCCAATTGTTTTACAGAGCAGTTCACCATCCAAAACTATTCAATTGCCTTCTGCTGAAGACACTACTGGGAAAGACTTGCAAGGTATCTATGGTGCAATTGTCCCAGAAGGGGGGCTTCCGATTTCTTCAATTCCGGTGAGAACATCACCTGTTGTAGAAGAAATAGCAGAAATTGGACAAGCTGTTCCATCCAGCAGTAGCAAAGGGCAAGCAGTTTCCACCGTCTCTGGTGAGGTATCAGGGTCTAAGGTTAAAGATGCTGAAATGAGACACGGAAAGTTTCAGAGGTCCCATCAATTTGAAAAAGACAGGTTTGATGAGTGGGAAGACGCGTTCAAGCTTGAAAGCGATCAGCGGAAAATTGATGAAATGTTTATGAGGGAAGCACTAATGGAAGCCAAAAAGGCTGCTGACAATTGGGAAGTACCTGTTGGGGCAGTGCTGGTTCATGATGGAAGAATAGTTGCTCGTGGATACAACCTGTAAGTCATGGTAGCTTATGCTTTTCCTATTTCTTTTTTTCCTCCTCCTTAGACTTTGTTTTACAAATAAAGATGCATGTTTCAGTGTAGAAGAACTGCGCGACTCTACTGCCCATGCAGAAATGCTGTGCATACGTGAGGCTTCAAGCACACTTCGGACATGGAGACTTTCGGTAGTTCCTTACATTTTTATGGCTACTGTACTTGAGACTTCAATTAGCACTAGCACAGTGTGAATTTTATACAGCATGGGGTAATTCTATTATATGGAATATCATTTGTCACATAACATGTACTGTTATAGGTAGGAAAATAGGAAGAAGCACCACCAAAATTTTCTGTACTCGTTTATGAAACTAAAAATAGATGAATGCTTTCAGCTATTATTTAGTAGCCAATTACCTAATTTGGAAGCAACCTCTACTATCCTTAACACCACGTTCTTTCTCTTGTATGCTATAGATCAAATGCTTCTTTACTCTGTTTCTTTTTCTTGAAGAAACTAGCATTGGTTGTGGGGAAATAATTATATTAGCCAGATATTCAATAATTAATAATGCTTTGTTAAATGTGATGTACGTGGGGAATGTATGAGTTAAATATGATAAGTAGATTTCAACTTACGGTTACCATAATACTCTTTTGTCTTTTCTTCTTTGCATGCTTTGGCTTCTTCGTGTTTTGATGCGGTACATGATTTAATTGACACCTAAGTATGAACATGCCTCTGGTAAATGAAGTAAATCAGAAAAGGAGAAAATGTGCTATAGTTGGATATTCTTTCCTGAACATCAAACTTTTCTTTGATCAATAAATCTAATGCTATTCCAGGAAGGTTGTGGATCTCTTCTTTTGTATAACTTCCGATTCTTTTTTTCCTACAGGATACCACACTTTATGTAACACTTGAGCCTTGTCCTATGTGTGCTGGAGCAATACTTCAAGCTAGAGTTGATACTGTTGTATGGGGAGCTCCAAATAAGCTCCTAGGGGCTGATGGCAGCTGGATCAGGTAAGAAAGATCATACATATTTGTTCACTTGATAGCTTAAACAGTTGCCAGTAAGTGATTTATCATCTACTCTGGTAGGTCTTCGAAAAGTAAGAAATGGAACACGTAGTTCTTAGGTTTTAATAGAAAAACCTTTGAAATTTATTCCTGTTTGAAACTAGCAGTACGCATAGGAGCCTTTTCCTTTGAAACTCACAGCAGTAAACAAATCTTATTAGACCCACCAAAGTTAGAAAGGTGGGATCTTTCAGAAAACGGATGCGTACTTGAGATAATATCCTACGAGAAATCTCTTGTTGTTGCACGTGTTAAACTTTTTTGAACTTTCACAAATTACAAGTCTTTAGGATATTCATATTTCTTAAGCTTAGGATTTCACATTATATATTAGTCAAACAGCAACTTTTTTGCCTTTATTTTATGGCAGGACCATAGTTTGCTTTAGATGTGATGAATATTTACTGTTTCCTATGCTGTCACATGCTGTCACATGCTGTAACAGTTTTCTAGTTTCATGGTCTAGCATCTACAGTAATTTAGCCATTTTATAGCTTTTCGGAATCATTACAACAATGATTTTACTATCAGCTAATCCGAACGGGCTTTTTCTGGAGCACACGGGTCTGCTAGTTATTGTGTCCTTTCTAAGGGCTCTGTTGGTGAACTTAAGAACTGATCCACATGTATTATAGTGATGCTTTCGTATCTGTTCATCTTAAATCATTGTTGCTGAATCTTTTGATTCATGAATTATGTAGGTTTCTGTTCAATACAAAGGATAAATAACAGATTCTGAATGTTATGCTGTAGATGAGAATGTAAATCAGATAATTTGGTCTCAACAACGTGGTGTGCCTTGTTGAAGCAAAAATCTTAAAATCTAGTTATTCTGTCATTGTCCAAAAACAGATCCTCGCTTCTTAACTACTCCATTTGTTTTCTTTGTTATCTTATTCTCAAGTTCTATAGCTTGCTGAAGAGTAAAGACTAACACCTCTCCGATTGATTCACGCTGCTTGCACTTTGTGCTTCAAGATTGTCTTTTTTGCATACCTGTCCATGACGCTGATGCCTTTTATTGTTTGTTTGTTCTAAATCATCAACAAAATATCACTCTTGTAGCTACTAAATTTATCTTCCTCAAGATACAAAAGTGCTCTGACTCTTAACATAAGTACCTATTGTGATTCCTCTCCTGTGTGTTTTCACCGTGCATTGTTACTTATTCTTATTTTTCTGCTGCTTCCCTTGCATCAAGCAAGGTTAAACATTGATATCTCTATGTGATCACAAATTGGATCTCCTATCTTGCTACCTTTGCTCGATATGTACGTTATTAGTCATACATACAGCTCACCTGGGGCGGATACACCTTGCCTCGAGTGATGTCACATGACACCACTTTCGTTAATTTTTTTAAAAATAAAATAGTGGATATAAATATAAAAAATGACACTGCTTGTCATTATAGCAGTCTTTTCATTTCATTTCTTCAAATATTGACATTGCTTACGAAAACTTCTGCATACATAACTGTAGTTCGCTCCACAAGAAACTTCTTTTGTTTTTTGAGATAAAGGGTTTGTTATTCATAATGTTTCAGGCTTTTCCCTGATGGAGATGGAGAAAAGAGCTTGGAACCAACAAATAAGCCTCATGCTCCAGTTCATCCTTTCCACCCAAACATAACAATCCGACGTGGAGTGCTGGCATCGGACTGTGCAGATGCTATGCAGCAGTTCTTTCAACTAAGAAGGAAGAAGAAGGAAAAGGAAAAGGAGTCTGATTCTCCATTACCACCTTCATGTCTTCCCATTTCAAGACACCACCATCCGAAATTCCTCAGCAAGATTCACGACGCGTTTCATATCATGTTCTGCCTGTGATTTTTTGTTTCTGAAATTCATGTTTCTGCAAAATTGTATTGATAAGTATCTGTCCACGCTCTTTTTCGCGGTATTCAAGTTCATGATTTTGTCAACAGCTTATGTTCTTTAAACATCTGAATTAATCAGCTAAGTTATTGTCATTTCAAGATTAGAGTCAGTTACAACTAACTTTGTACTGCTTGGTACATAGTTTTATGACTTATTTTCACATGTCAACTTTTAGCAAATGATTCCTCTTGTAAAAGAGTTCTCTTGAATTCTGTTTTAGCAGGGCTTAAAGCATCAAATTTCTTTGCAGACTTTACCTCTATCTCGTAAAGATAGATAGGTTATTTCCGATAAATCCTCTTGCACAAGTAAAGCATCTCAAAGCAGGAAAAGGGAAATGAGATGGATATTAAGATGCTAATGTAAGGTGGATAAAGTTTATATCCTCTTAAAAGATATATATTTTGCCCAAGTGTCTTTAGTGATCATCTATGAAATTAACTCTTATACTCAGTAAATACATACACAAACTTGACATTTCTTTTTTTTATTAGGACATGTATTTGTACAAAAGTTTTTTCAATTAACCATGGTTAATTAGTACATATTTTTACTTTATTAAATTATTTAATCATGATAAGCTAAATTAGTTTGGTATAAACATCGAATACATGTAACTATACCATCTAAGTATTAACTTCTCACCTACCAAGTTACCAATAAATGATTTGTGTTTTGAAATGAAAATCTTATGGCTTATTTTGATTGATTAATTTCAAATCTTTGTGATAATCTGTAAAAGGTTCATTGAAAGAGCTACCTTAATAGTTTGGAAATTGCCACATTTATAGTTGAATGACATGAAAGAAAGAAAGTAACCTGTTTGGTAGATTATTTTTTTGGATTGGGACTAGTAACCAAGGCATAGCTTAAGTGTCAAAATCAAAATCAAGAAAGTTTGGTGATATTTGTTAACCTTAACTCTAGTACCATAATACCCCCACCCCCCAAAAAAAAATATATAATAAAATTGTGTATTAACACCATAGATTAATAACAATAATTTTGGTAAAATAAACATTATTTAAATATCTAACCACTTTGCCTTTGCTGCATTGCCAAGTAATAAGCATCCCATAAATCATTTCCCCCACAAAAAAATGCTAAATTGATCACCATTATGACATTTGGTATTATCATACTTTGCTTTGCTTTTCCTGGAAGAATAAAACTTGCTAAAAAAGGGGAAGAAAACTTCTACTACTCAACTTCTTGTACTGTATTTTTTTGTTTATTTTTTACGGAGTAAGATTACAAAGTGAAAGTTCAAATAGTCAATCGATTGAGCTACAAATTCTTGTATTGCGTTTCTTTGCAATGAAGTAAATCTCACTAGAATGAACTCGAAAACAACTCCTCTATCTCTCTATGAGATAGAGATGAGGTGTGCGTACGCTCCACCCTCCCCATACCTACTTGTGGGATTACGCTGAATATGCTGTTATTGTTCACTTAAATGAACTATGAGAAGATCCCAAGTTTATTTACTACATAAATTGGATCATTTATAACAATGAAGAGATTGAAAATAATAGGCTAACTTAAAATGGTCCTTTTGATGCTTGAGATGGTAGTTGATAGCAATATATGACCAATACCATATTTGCATATGGATTATAAATCTTGTGATGAAGAAACATAAAAGATATTAAGCACAATATTTTGGTGCCAATTTTGACAAATGATGAGATTTGCTGTAGCATTCACATAAAACTAAGTTTCCCCTAAAAACATTTCTACCAAACACTTTTTCTTATTTAGAAGTTAAAATAATATTGTTGATGTATATAAGTAGAGAGCTCTTGACAATCAAAATCCTGCACAAAATGGCTTCTTCTAAGTTGGTTTACCTTTCAAGTTTTTGCATTTGGCTTGTGATGGCTAATGCACAAGCACCAGCTGCATCACCATCTACACCGACCACAACGCCTCCACCTACTACCACCCCCGTTGCAGCATCACCCCCGCCTTCCACTACGCCTGTTGCACCATCACAGCCACCAGTAACTTCAGCACCACCTCCAATAGTACCTCCGCCTAAAGTTGCCCCCGTTTCTGCTCCAGCAACCCCACCACCACCAATTCCACCCGTCTCAAGTCCATCACAACCACCAGTATTACCACCACCCGCTCCAGTTGCTTCTCCACCAGCAGTCCCGCCACCTCAGATAGCCCCAGCACAAACGCCACCATCACCACCACCAGTGTCTCCACCTAAGGCGCCACCAGTATCAGCACCGACACCAGTCACTCCTCCACCAGATGTGGTATCACCCGCACCAGCACCAGCTCATGGCAAGCACAAAAGAAAGAAGCACAAGCATAAGCACCATCACGCGCCAGCACCTGCACCAACTGTGCCAAGCCCGCCAGCACCACCAACCGTCCAAGATTCTGTTGATGTGACACCAGCACCATCGCCTACTCTGAATTTGGTAACGTTTCCATCGTTTTTCCCCATCTGGTAACTGTAATTTTTCGAAAATAACGTAGTACATGGACAGGAACAGCTGTAATATGATAAAATCACTTACTCTCTCTCTCTTGAATGCAGAATGGAGCAACCTTTTTACTGCAAGGAAGCGCATCTAGAATGTGGACGAATGCTGGTTTGGCGATGACTATTCTTTTGGCCATCATAATCTGAGATTCCCAGACATTACACGAAAAGCTATATGTTTCATTACCAGAAAGAATTTTTTTGAAATGAGATGGGAACTATTTATGTGTTTAGAGAAAAAATAATGTGGAATATGATTGTCATTGTTGTTATCTCATTGATATTCTTTTCATCCAGACATTTACATCGAATGTAATTGATTTTCTTTCACCTACAAAATTGCACTGTCAATACTATTACTCTCTTGCTAGAGCCTAAAGGTAAGCATAAGCTTCAATCAATCTTGATCAGCATCTGGATCCATACTAATTTCGTCCTTGAAGTTGTACTCAACCACAAGTCCAAGGTTGTCAACTAATTTGTGATACTGAGAGCAGCCTGAACACTGAAATGAGAATCTTCAGTTGACACTCTATACCCAGTCGATTTAAATATTATATAATAATAAAGAAAATTTAAAGAAAACAGAGGCAAATAAGACAGCTATGTCACACCATTATTTGACGTAAATACCAAAGACTCAAAAGATGGACAATTTTAATTTTAGATTTCAGTAAGGTAATAGAAGTATTCATGCAAACAAGATGTCAAATATCTAAATCCAGAACTATAGTTGTTAAACTCCGAATCATACATGTTAAGAATAGTCGATATTAGAATCCCTCATACTACTTACGGAAATTCCAACAGTCCAAAGGGTTGGTTACCCCATTTATGGACAAATGTGCAAGAGCAAAACAAAAAAAAATTATTCATGCATTAAGGTAGGGATAAAAGATCCCATATGTCCCCCACAATTGAACGGCTCAGATATGGCAACCACTACCTGAAAACTTATATTTTTAGGAAAAATAGTTCAAATCGAGGAGAACAAATGACAGCACCGTATAATACAAGTGCTACTAAGAAGATTACCAATTAATACCTTCAATGGTTAAATCATCCATCTAGCACTTCTAGCCTAAAATATCTTGGTGAACATACATAATTAATCGAGATTTATTTGACTTTGCTATCTCGTAAGAAAATAAGTTTTGCTTGCAATTATCAAAAGCTTAACAGCATGACTAGACGCTCAACTCTAAGTACCTGTATAAACACAGTCCCTCTTTCATATGCTAATCTGTTTATCAGTCTTTGGGATCGAGCACCACAAGCATTACATGTGAATGTTGCTAACAGACTTCTTCTTGGTAATTTCATGTCAAATACTGCTTCCTGCAAGAAGGTACCCGCTCATTAAGAATACACAAAGAAAATGTTAAAAGAAACAAAAGAAATCCAAAAAGGGAACTGAACTAGGACAATTGAAAAGCTAATAACACATCAACACCAATGGTAAGAGGAAAAGAAGAAACAAAAAGAAAGAGAAAAGAATAGAAACAGAAACAACATATTCTGAGATATATCGCTTTATTTGAAAAATTTAGATTTAAAATTTTGGCGATGTGAAGAGAGAAGAAAGAGATGAGCTTCTTTCCGGATAAAGGCCATATATGTTCTGCATCTTTGAGTTCACAAGTTAAATTCTCAAACAGATGGACACAAAATATTTCACCCTCATTACCAATTGAAATATAGCTAGACTATGGTTACCCTTTAGTGAATTTTATCCTGACAATCTAGGAAATGGATATTTAAAAGTTGGTTTTCATATGTTAAATATAGAGCACTTGAACATTGGAATGTACAAGTCAATTAGCTTCAGATCAAATCATTGCAGCCTACTTAAAATGAATGAATTAAACAAATCCCAGTCTGACTTATATAACGACAGAGGGGCTCAAAATGTACTTCATTCCAACTCCCCCTTCCAATTCGAAATTGATTCAAAGAAATTATTCTGATTTTTTAGAAAAGAAATTCTCATCAGAGACGAGCATTACATGCACAAGACAAGGAAACAGTCAAACAACTAAAACCAAGAAAGAAAACTACATAAATTTCACACCAACTTGGTGTGTTTTGATGAATGAAAATAAATTGTCAATGGGGAAGAAAACTTCGTACTGTGATTCAGATAACTGTGGCAGCTCTATGGGGGCGATAGAGATGTACAAGTACCACAGAAGTGATTAATAAAAAGATTTCTTCTATGATGTAAGAGAGATTAAGAGGGAAATCTGAGAGGGAAAATGTCAATAGGGACCAATTAATGAAGGTGAGTAGTCCTTCCTTATGTTACTATCTATTGTTTCTTGTAATTCCATTACACTCTACCCTCGCTAAACCCCACTGGATATGTTGTCCTCTGCTCCATACGTAAGTGGGAGACTACACTCTTTCTAACTCTATAGAATTCCTTTCATACCTATACAATTCTAGTACTCTATAATAAGGCATGAAGCCTCCATTCAATCTCTATTTCCTTTTTTATTTTGCTTTTCTTGCGCAGGTATTTGTTTTCCTCCCATTATGTTGTCCAACTTTCATTTTTCATCTTCCTTATGTTTTGGGTATTGTTTAGTGCTCTTTTTACATGCAAGTTGAACTGTCTGAGTTCTTACTCTATTTCCATATTCTGTTGCGAGAGCACAAGGGAATTATGGCAGAATACTAGAATAAGCAATTCATTATTGTTTATGGCTTCTTTCCTCAGGAGAAGGAAGCTAAAGGAGATTTTGTAGTCATTCTCTTGGCCCAAAAAAATGATACTTGAGTGGCCAAAGGGCAAGTAGAAATTCTTTTTCCATGTAACTGCAAATTAGAACATCTGATTCATTCTTCGCTAAATAAGGGGTGTAAATGTCACTTCTTCCAATTGAAGTTACGTTACTCTTTTCTGAATCTGAAGTAAAAAAAGGTACCAAGTCAAGGTGGTAACTGACAACCACCCATCAAGAGACAATCTTTCCAGAAAAATCTAGTAAAGGAGGAAGGGAAAACTTACATTACAGAAAACTAGCCAACAGAGAGACAAAACTACTCTTTTGCAAAGTGCATAAACCAAGGATAGCTTTAACCAATTGAGATGAAGATGCAAAGATGTCTCAACTTCAAAACCCATCAAAGTGTTTTTGTATCTAACTAATTGGTGCTCCACTACTATGGTGTACCTAAGTGTCTAGACTCTAGAGACTCACGGTGGCACCGATTTCCCCTAGCTGGTGGTCTAGATATCCAAAATCGTTAGGCAAACGCTCACAATGCATGCAAAGAACGGAAAAAAAGTACCTTTGAAGAATCACTTGAAGCAGATGAATTCACAGATTCTGGTTGTGTTTCAGAACTATCTTCCACTACACAAGAAATAATTGGAAGCCGGGACAAATGTTCTGATGCTCTCCTCTTCCCATAAACAGTACTTGACCTGTTACATAAAAATATAACATAAACATAGTGTTTTAACCAACACAATCCTCATGCACCCCACCTAGTATGAAAATAACTACTACACCTTAATCACAATATAGTTGTGGTCAGCCATACATATCCTCATAGACACTTAGCTCCAATTGGACCTGTTTCATCCACACGACCCAGCTTAACTAGTTTTTACATAGTACTATAGCCAGGGGCGGAACTAGAGTGTAGGAAACGGATTTGGCAGAACCCAGTAATTTTTGGTTCAAACCCTGTATTTTTTCTAAGAAATTCGTTTAATATGTACAATTTTTTTATTTTTTTTGATAAAGGTAAAGTTGTATTCTTCGGCATTAAGGGTATGCTGGCTACCTCCAAAAAGTTATAAGCGATACCACTACACCAGATGCGCCTTTTTTTTAATATGTACAAATTATTTAGAACGCAATAACTCAAAAGGACTAAAATCCCGAACCCATAAGCTTCAAATACTACTACTACTACACTTGGGGTTGGCTATACAAATTATCTATATCCATTCCACCCCATTAGGGCCTGTTCCATTCCACTCACAGTTTTACTGCGTTCTACATACTACAACCATATCAACTAATATGCCTCAATCTCAAACTAGTTGAGGTCGGCTATATGAATCCTCTATATCCATTCTACTTCATGTGAACCCATTTCTTTCACTACTCAACTCTACATAATAAAGTTCAATTTTTTGGGGATAACTAGTAAAGTTAAGATTTTTATACCAAACAACAAACAAGGGAATCAAAAAAGATAATACACTTCTATCTCAAACTAGTTGAGATTGACTATATGAATCCTCTATATCCATTCTACTTAATGTAAACCCGTTTCTTCAACTACTCAACTCTTTCTTTTTCTTGATATTCGTGGTGTTCAGGCCAGATTGCGCTCACCTCAACTAATTCCAATGTCACCTCCCACCAACAACATGCACCAGGTTACTCTAACTTCCTCTACTGAACTCTACATATTAAAGTTCATTTTTTTTAAGATAACTAGTAAAGTTAAGATTTTTATGCCAAACAACAAACTGGGGAAATCAAAAAGATAATAATCCTCTATCTCAAACTAGTTGAGGTCGACTATATGAATCCTTTAAATCCATTCCGCTTAATGTGAACCCATTTCTTCCACTACTCAATTTTTTTTTTCTTGATAACCATGGGATTGCGCTTACCTCGACTAATTCAACCGGATACCTGCCACCTCCCACCACCGACAGGTATCAGGTAACTCTCACTTTCACTACTCATCAACTCTACATATTAAAGTTCAGCTTTTTTAAAAGATAAACCAATAAAGCTAAGATCTTTATACCAAACAACAAACTGGGCATAAAAAAAGAACCAAAAAAACAAACCCCATGAAATAAAAGAATGAAATTAGGAAAAAAAACATGATGAATAGAAGCTCACCTTGTGGATTTGATACAGTAATGATAGGAATTAGGTCTGAAGGAAGAAGGGAACTGAAGAGAACAAATGGGCACATGGATTTTGGTGCTGGAAACAGATAAAGAACTACAAGAATTGAAATTATGGAAGATTTTGCTGCTTCCTGTTATGGAAATAGCCATTGAAAGAAGAATCAAGAACAGAGAAAAGCTCAAGCTGCGGCTTAATTGGTATTATGTGCAACTTTATAATGATACCAAAAATAAATAAATATAAATATATATATATTTTAAATTTTTTCAAAAATTGAGAAAAGGAGTTAAAGGAAAAATAGATTTTATTTTGATTTTTCTCACTTCATCACTTAAAATACCATCCTCGTTACAAAATAAAAATATATTTGAATTTTTCATGTGTGCTAGTGAGTCCCAAGCGAAGGAAAGAAAGAAGGACATGAGAGGCATAGAGAAGACTCACGGACAAGACAAGGTCAAGGTTGATTGATGATTTCAGTGGACAGAACGATCGATGTGAGGCCTAGGTCAAGGCAGGAAGTTAAAGTGTGACTTCTTATCGAAGACTCTGGCAGCTGGAACTCATCGACAGCGACTCTTACCACTGCAACCCATGTATATGAATTGAAAAGGAACTAATTTCTACTTGGTTTGATTATATATTACAAGAAAGAAAAAAACCGTGGATACAAAATTATTTGTTGTGTTATAGTGCGCGAAAAGATAATTTCAGGTTGACGCATAAAATAGGGCATCATTTTCATTCACATTAGAAGAATTTATATATTTTACAAGTGTGGATTATTTCCTAGATAGAAATAGAACATATTACACAGGCCAACCAAAATACAAAAAAGAAAAGAAAAGAGGGAATAGAGAACAATTTGACAATTTATCAACTTGTTCAATATGATAACATTTTTTTGTTGCAAATTGGAATAATTCAATCTTGTTCATCTACTTCATGAAAAGGAAGTGGCACTGTCTTAACAGCTCTAAATTTCCCTGCATTATTTAGATGCTCATTCTCCAACCTGTTAAACAATTGAAAACAATGTCCATATTAGAAAGAAAAAAACGCGATTTTAACTTTTATACACTGACAGTATAATCGAGATATCCAAAATCACCTGTAATAATTCCAATGTCCTCTTCTAATGACTTCAAGGGCTGCTAAAAATAGCCCTGTTACCCTGTAGTCTACAGTTCCAAAATTGTAATGAAGTACTGTTTGTAACCATGCTAACCTTAGTACAAGGTTCAATCCCTACAACAACATACACATTTCAAAAAATGACGACTAGTATACGTCTGATCCTCCAAAAGTAGTGCATTTTTTGAGAATCTAACACATGTACGACAACATTTTAGGAAAGTCTGAACGTAGTTTTTTACCATGGAGAAGTAGTAGATAAATTTTCGTCGTAGCATCAATTCATTCCTTAACCAAGGATTCTTGGAATGACATTGAAGCAAGCCCCAATCTTTAACAAAATCCCAGTATAATTGGTACACAGTTGCAACACTTGACATGACTATAACTAAACAAAGGCATCCCATATTCTTTTCTTTTTCATATGCAACTTTTGCACCAGCAGCCAACATTGCAGACACATATTTTCCCAAGTTGACTAAGTGGCTTTTGTGTCCTTCATCGAACCATCTTCGTGCACACTGCAAATATATCGTATTCGATTTAGTTTTTTCTGTGCAAATCAGTTCAAAAGTTTAAATCTTGATAAAGGGAAGTTGTTAAAAAACCTGCATAGCTCTCCAGTAATATGGCAAGAAAGAAACTGCATAAGCAAGGTCTCTATAATATTTTGTCCTCATACAGTATCCATAATCTTGATTTTTGTAACTTCCTGTTATGTAATAGCATGCTACATATTCAAGGTTTCTTAGCATTGGAACCTGTTTAGGTAACGAAAAACTAACCTCAGAAAATGTTCGATATGTTAATAGTACTGAAAGAATGCTACTTAAACAGAAATTCAAACTTGGCCTCGGCTGGCAAGTAAACACTCTAACTTTGAGTATGCATATCTAGACATGCACCTCAACTCGTCTCCACTGTGTTAGTTGAACACTCCAACTTACAGAATGATCATCTAGACACCTCCAAAATTTACGTGCCATGTAAGCATCGTGTGTCCCTGAGATGTAGTGTGGACGAGTTGGAGTGTTTAGTTGACGGTATGCACTCTCAAAGTTGGAGTGCTTACTTGTCAGTTGAGGTCAAATTTGAGTGTTCGTGTATGTATTATGCCTATTTAATGTACTGACGTTTCTTGCTAACCTGGCTACAAAGTTGATCAGCCATGAAGAAGTCCAACATGACAACCTTATACAAAGGTGAAAACATGATGTTCCTTAAAACACAAATGAATCGATAACGGCTAGATTTGTATATGATGTTGAATGGGCACACCAGCAGCAAAATAAAGACCTGTCAAAAACAATTGTGATTATACTTAACACATATATTGAGTCGAAATAGTATAAAAAAATAGATTTTTTTGGTTAATAGTAAGAAAATTACCAATAATAGGAGGGCAGGAATTGCTTGAATTTGATTATAGGAATACCCTTTTGCTACAAGTGTTAGATGAAGAAACAGGACTCCGATAACAGCAGTCATCGATGTAGTACATATAAGGAACACATCTCTATACTTGAGTTCCTTAGTTTGAGCTAGCTCAAAGATGAAGCTATAGTTTACACGAGTCTTTCGCCACATAAATATGTTGCATCCATACAGAAAGAAGTGCAAGAACATTAAGCTGAACATGCTGCACAATCATCAGTGTAGTTTCCATTAGATGTTTCGAAGAAATTCCAAAGACTTTACGAGTTAAATAACATTTGAATTGTTTAAACCATCATCGAACACTTGCCTGAGAACAGGATAGACAGTTTCCATGTAGACTGTATCAGATTTAGGTCTATACAGTCCTGTTATATGAGCCATGATCACATATCCAACTAAAAGTGCTATGAAACATCCTCCGAATAAACCTGTTTTCGAAAGCCAATCAAGAAGCCAATATCAGTCACTATTTAGTAGTTCAAATTAGATCAACATCATCTTGTTGATGTCAAATCTTGTTCCATTTTCCATTGTTCTTTCAACATTAGGCCAGAGTTACAAGTTTCATTTTGGCCTATGTTGCTCGGGCTCTCCAAACATGCTGTCACACTCAGATCCTTCAAAAATGTGTAACTTTTGGAGGATTCATCACACACCCTTTGACATTTTTGAAGAGTCTGAGCAACATAGATTTTCGCGAACACGGGAGGTACAACAAACCTTAGAAAAACTAAACACTATTGTCTTTTGAACACTTAGAAAGTTCTTTAAAAGTTTGAACATTTTTTTGGTCAATTACATGATAATGACCTAAAATGAAGATTTCATTGTCCTCCACTGCTGAAAAAAAGTGGACCCTTAAGTCTACTTTTGCATCACATGGCCCTTTTTATGTTGATGACTCTTTGTTTTTATTTGGCTATCCAATAAAAGAAGTAGTAACTTAAAAAAAACCACTTATGTTATATTATATCTTGGATGTTTCCTTCTAGGTCCTTCCAATCCGTGTCGGAGACAGAATTTTCATCAAGGGGGTTCATCATTTACTATATATGAATATACAATGTGATTTTTCAACGAAACTCACCGATGAAAAATGTAACAGCATGAGATTCTTTTTTCTGAGTTGGCTTTAAGTACTTCATTGCCTTCTTTTTATCATCTTCAGCAAAGTGTTTGATGAAAATCTCCTCAACATCATCAGCCAACTTCAAAGCCTATGTAACAAAAATGTATAATGTGTGAGACAACAATATCTTAGCAAATACTATAAAGCTATTACTTTTGTAGAATTTCCCTCTTTAATATATGACCACTTAGTACTGTCTAAGAATAATCTTATGATGTTTCTTTGATGGGATATCTATTTGGAATTTAGTACCAAACAACACTAACACAAACAATGTCATGCTGCTACATTTTTCATGTTCAAAAAGTTTAATTTACCTTGTCTGAACTGTTGAAGTAAGAGCTCTCCACAACTCTTAGATAAATAGGAAGAACTTGTTTGTTTGTAACCTATGAAAAAAGGAAAAAACACATGAAAAAAGTTAACTTAAGACATAGTAAAAGTTAAGTATGGAGAGCTAGAAGAAAAAAAATTACTTACTTTGTCAAATTTCTTCAAGATCTTTACAAAAGCAAGCATGTTCAAGTTCCTATAAAGATTTCAACATGTTAAATTGTTATGTAAAAAGAAAACTAATTAGTAATCGAACGAGTAGTTACTTGAGTAGCATACCGATAAGTTTTAAGGTATCCTAGTCCCTTGTAGAGCTCAATGAAGGCTCCTCTAATCATCTTCTCCGCGTGTTTTAGCTTTGTTCTATTGATGTGCAATTTTTTTCGTCCGTTAGGACCACATTTCTTGGAGGATTGATTGACCATATCATCCCTAAGCAAGTAAGTTATAGCTGAGAATGTTCGTGTTGGATTCGTTAGAGGAATGTGAATCTTTAAGCTTTTTCCCTGGTTATTGATCACTCGTTCAGATGAACTCTTCGATTTATTGTCTTCTGTATTGATGTTAGTTGGATTGCCTAGCTCACTTGATCTTGGAGAGTCTAGTATCACTTGATCTATTGAGTTCTCAATGTCCTGTTCTTGTTCTGTTCTGTCTTTGTTGGACTCTTCATCTGTTGCCAAAAAAACAAAATTCGTTAGTATTGGTAAGGTAAGTCCTAGGCCCTAGTCGAGGATTTTATTTTATTAATAAAAAGTCGATAGACACTCTGTCTAGTGGTATAAATTCGCTTAATAAAACATTTTGCTTCAACTTGGAGGAATAGCATATATATCATGAAATTGATCTCTAGATTCCTATGTCCTCTATATATGATAAAATCAATCAATCATGCAACAACTTAGACAGTATGAATAAATGCTAAGAGTATTTGAATTTGCAAAGTAAAAAATCTCAAGAAAAAGAAAAAAAAGTATTACTCCCTATGTTCAATTATGAAAAATGTAAACAAAACTACCGAGGATTGTGATAAGATAAATAGTTTCCCATCATCCTTAACCAGAGGTATCAGTTCGAGTCTTGAGTATTGAAAAAATCCTAGTAGGGATCTGATTAGTCTAGGCCCCAATGTGAGTTCCAATCACGGGTGGAAAACCAAAAACCTCAGAAAATGTTGTCACACAAGTGTCGGATCTTTAAAACATGCATAGTTTTGGAAGGATCCGACACACATGCAACTGTATTTTTGAAGAGTCTGAACAACATGGACGGAGACATTAAAAAAAACACGAAACAGAGTGAAAACAGGGGAAGCTCTGTTACCACAAGAAATGGTGGCTGAGATTAACTCATCATCCTCTTTGATATTTTGGCCTGAAGAAGTTCCTTTATCATATTGCTGTTTGATCAATGCATCTTTGAGCTCAATAAGAATCTCCATTTGCTTCTTCAAACACTCTCCTCTTTCGACAAATTCCTTCTCCTTCGTTCGAAAAAACTGGTTCACCTTGTTAAGTTGAAGGTCTAAAAGCGCGAAAAACTCAGCAGCAGATTCAATATCAGCAAAATGCTCCAACAATTCGGTCTCATACAAATCTCCTTTACTCAACGTTTGTCCAAGCTTCGTATGAACCTAAAATTGATCAAAATCCACGTTAAAATCAAGTTAACAACTTAGGAAATAGAACAAAAAACGCACAAAGGTTGATCAAGTACTTGAATGATCCCATGTTCGCGACGTTGAGGTCCAAACAAAGGTAATTTCCTAAGTGATGTATAAATGTTACGCGAAAAAGAGCTCTCTTTGTTTGCGTTATTGACATTATTGTTAAGAAGATGAATTTTCTTGAGATCTTTTTTCAATTGCCAATAATCAACAAAAGCTTCTTTCCATTCAGGAACTAATTGTCCTTCAAATTGTTTAGAAAATTTCACCATTTTTTTTTTACAAAAATGCAAAGAAAATGGCAAAAAATGCAAGTGAAGTGTGTTTGGAATGAAGGAAAATATTGAAATATTTAAGGAGAGGGAAAAGGGAATTTAATTATTATTATTTTTGAATGGTACAAGATTCTAAACAGCACAATTCAAATAATATCCAATGGTTATACTATGCTCATTCCACTTGTGATAATACATTTTATATTAGTTATTTACATTTTATATTATAATGTAAAAACAAACATGGTACTAACTTTACTTCCCTTTATTTCCATCTTTTTCTTTAGTAAAATTTCAGTTATGGTTTTTTGTTTTACAACTTTTCATAACGTTTAAAGTACATCACGTAATTCACACTTAACTTGTCACGAAGAAATCAAATGAGTGTTATCGGATGTGGTGTGATGGATGTGATCCCGTCACTCTTAACTAGAGGTCTCGACCTGGTTCGACTCTCCTAATAACATAGTGTTTTTCTTTTCTTGATTAGATCAGTGAATTTCGAATATTAGATGGTTAGACGAAAAAAAGACAAAGAAATCCAGTAAGTGGTGGACAAAATTTGAATTACAATTTTTTTTAATTCAAAGTTTGCCGTTAGTTACTTACTTAACCAGAGGTCTTGGGTTCAAGTCTACCTGGGTATGAAGTCGCCTTTGTTAGAGAGCGCTTTAACGGAACTTTCCGACACGAATCCGAATTTAGTTGGAGGATACCGAACAGTTGAGGAACCAAAAAATATATAGTTAAACTAGGGGTTCTATCACTAATCGTTATGCTTCTATAATACTAAATGTTCAATTGAATTCTCCTAGAATTTCTAGAAAATTAGATTAAGATCATGAAAATGAAGTTTATGTTAATTAATCAAGAGTTTCTTATTGAAATAAAATTAACATAAACACATAGCTTAACTCTAATTAGACTAGACTGATTTTCACTTACATTTAAGATAATTAAAAAAATTACTTTATTTTTAGTAATGTTACCCTCTTTTCCCTACTTTCACTTACAAAAAAAATGTAAGATTTTGTTGTTTTATATTAAAAGTTAGTGTTGGAATTCAATGTTTAGAACTTTTTAGGCCATTTTTCCAAATAAGTGCTCATCAATCATTTTTGTTTTTTGACAACATCTTTATTGACCCTCTAATAATGGACCATCCAAATTTATTACTTACCAATGTTTGGTTTCATTTGATGCAATTTGGACTAACACATCCCATATTGATACAACAATAATATATCCGGTGTATTTCACAAATAGGATCTAGGGAGGAATGCAAAATGTTAATTACTCGTATGTTATGAAGGTAGAGAGATTATTTTTCGATAAATCCTCAGCCTAGATAAAACATATTAAAATTAGGTATAGTAATGAAGAAGTTAAAGCTGAAAATAATGTTGAAGAGAGCCGTAGCAATAATATGATAATCAAGGTAAAGAAAACAACGAAAAATAATAAAATTAATATAAATATAAGAAAACTAAACGATGTTGGGTGACCTACTAACTTTCTATCCAATATATTGATGATCATGATAAGCAATTTTGAATATTAATTAGGCATATAATTGGAAAAAGTTTCTTTAAGTGAAATTTGCCAATGTAATATATACTTTAGACTAAAAAACCTAATTTTCTAGGGAAGAAAAAGTAACATTCTGGCTATTAATTTCTCCCATATGTTTAATAGGATTGCCCTAAATACTCTAAATATTTTTTGGTGAAGCAAGGACAGATATATATATATATATATATATATATATATATATATATATATATACACTCACACACTCAATGACTACTTTAAATTACTATTTACTTTGTTGCTTTTTTTGGGGGGATATATTTATTTATTTAGACATGGAGTGATCTGATGTGCAAGTGTACGTTATTTCTAAAAAATGGAAAGAATTAGTTATAAATTTCTTGCAATATTATTCGTAGCTAATATAATATTTTGATAATTTATAGTTAATCAATTTCTAAATAATATTAACGATGAATTTAAAAAAAATAGGAAAATCACACCACATATGTATTTAAGGCTTTATAGTACTAGTTATAAATAAATCTTTAATAGTTATTAAAAATAACAATTTAATTACAAGTTCTAACATATAAAGATTATTTTGTATTAAATAGGAACTGCTTCTCTCTCTCTCTCTTTTTAAATAACTATAATTAATATAACTATTTAACTACATTTTAGGAAATTAGGATAAATATTTTTTCAATATTTTAAAAAAAGAAAAGAATCCCCTAAATCTCTCTCCAATTTCTTCTCCAAAAGATCTTATTTGTATATATATTTATGTTTTTAAATGCATTTTTGTCATTATATCTTGAAATGAAGTTTTGATTATTATTTTTCTCATAAGCTTTTTTTAGGTTGTATTTCTTGGTTTGATTCTGAAGTCATATTTCTTTTTCTTTAATTTGCTTTAATTTGTGTTTTGTTAGTTTTTCTTATATAAAATAATAAAGTGATAAAACCATTCAAAAGAGAAAGTTTTGGTTGATAGGTTTTTCACCCTTGATAAAAAGATACTCTAACTATTTTTTATAGTAATCTTATTAAAATAAATGGTTAGCCTTGCTTTCTACGATTATTGTAGAAATTTTTGCAATCGATTTATATTTAACAGCTTTAATCAAGCATATAATAAGTTATTTAATTAATTACAAGGACACTGATTGATATTTAAGAATAAAATCTCGATGGATACAAGTATGCATAAGAATCAAACAACCATTATGCTGGAACTTTTACTATTACATATGCTCATTCAGTTTATTTTTACTTGTTCAATTTTTTAAAATTTAGATAATTTATAATAATTGAAAATGATATAATATAATTATTATTTTATTTATTAATTTTTAAAAAGTGTGATAAATTAAACATGAACAAATAATATAAACAAAGGGAGTAATGTGATGTAATGGGACGTAGATAAAATATGTTAGGTAACTTATATTTTATATGCCGGAAAGAATTAATGAATTTTGTGACTATAGAAAATAACAGGTATCCAAAATATAATTACATTGTGTGTACGTTTACTTGATCATCATTATTATTAAAAAAAATATTATAAGTTATGGAGACCCAACATAGACAAAATGCGTTAGGAGATTAATAGATCCATCTAAGTTTTGATGGACAAGATTATTCAATTTCATATTTATTGAATGTATATATGTAGCATATATCTAGTAAAATAGTCAAAGTACACAAAAGCTTATTCAAATTTCACGGTTATAAAAAATTGTAAATGGAGAACCATCAAAGACAAAGGTGTATTTGATACGAAAAAAAATATTTTTCAAGTTTTTCATGATCGATTAGTCAAATTAATTGAAAACATTTTTCTCCCTACTAATAAACACACCCAAAAACACGTTATATATAAGGCGATCCATATTAATTTCTTTCCCTTCATAAAAGATTTATTTGTGTGGACGGAAAGTAGAACATTTTACTAAAATAGTTGGCATAAATATAAACTGATTCGAATATTATGATTATATTATATATCACATGCCACGAAATTCCCACCAAATTGTCAGCATGATATAATATGCTAAGTTACAACAAAAGAAAAATATTCCAGATGCGTAGCCGTGTTGCTACTGTCTCTACTGATAACAACATATAAAACGTTTGAACATAAAAAATGTGAAATTAAAAAAAAAGAAATTGTATTTGAACAAGGTTGTAACTTGGAAAAATATGAAAATAATTTAGAGTTTTTCAAATTAATTTCCAAAAAATAATAACGAAATAAAAATTATTCATGGTCAAACGGACGATGGTATCGATGTGGAAAATTGAAAGCTCCATGTCTCAGGTGGGCTGACTCAAAGATATGTTCTTGTTTATATTCCAATATATTTGCCCCACATAAAAGTAGTGACAGATGTACTAGTACGGATGGAGGGATAATTACACGTGGCGTTTACGTCGTTTTATTCACAAGTGTCATTAGCTTATGTGGCAATTTTGGAATTTGTTTTGTATGTCTCGATTTACATGACATTTTAGATATTTGTACGATTATGAATCAAATATCATATTATACCATTGATTAGCTTATATGGAGTATAATCTATTGTGTCTCTAGAGTTTGAGATATATATGCAACATCGAGTCATTTTTATCCCCTCTACTTAGGATTTTTAAGATATAACTGTAATGACCCGAAAGATCATTTTTGTAAATTTTTATAATATTACTATCTTACCTCTTTCGATAGTTCCCCGAGTTAATTTTGAACAGTTTGTGAAGTTGGTTTGAGACTTTTGAACTATTTGATAACAATTAATGTCAATCACTGGCTAATGATGCCAATGTTTGACAATTGAGAAATTGACATTTGTTTTATATTATATAAATATATAGGGAATAGATTGCAGAGAATGGCATGTTCTCGATTCGATTATAGAAATTTCCTACGATTATCATCTTAAATTTAAGATTTTGACATGTTATAATTGGTAAATTAAATAGTAGGCATACTTTATTATATGAATGCCATTAGAATTATGATATTGGAAAAATTAAAATTTAACTCTAGGCTTGAAATTTGGAAAATATGAGAGTTGACATGTTAGTAAGATTAGGAGTTTGACTATGGGTTTGGGAGAGTTTTTGGGTTAGACTAAACATATAGTAATATGAGTGTTGTTAGTTCGAAATCTTATTGTGGTTATTTATTTGAATAGATTGTATTGATGTTGAAGTACAACGAAAGAGGAAGGCTCAAGTCCCGGAGTAATTGCTTGATTGTTTGACGCAAGTAGATTTCTAAACCCTTGTTAAGTACATAGAATCGTGTATTTCTTTGTGGGATATGTTTGGGAGTAGTGGAAATTGGTGATGGGTTGACTTGTCCATGTTGAATAATTCTAATGATGGAAAAAGTGTAATAAAAAGGTAATGTGATTAATTGTTGGTGTGTGATGTTAGAGAATGATTTGAAAGACTTATTGCTTAATTGTTGATGTTGTATCACAGTTGTATTTTTGCGAATTGTGCCTTGTTATGAAAATGGTCATCTCCTCATTATTTGTGTGAATATGTCATTTGCATTGGTTTTGAGACATGGTTGTGATAAGTGTTATGTGATAAGAGGATGTACCATTTCTAGGGACGTATCGCACGCCGCGATGGATACTATATATCGAGGGACATATCGCGCGCCACGATGAATACTATATATCGATGGTCGTATCGCACGCCGCGATGGATGCATGGACAGATATGTCCCCCATGAGTCCCGGACTGAGAGACAGCGGGTGTGTATCGTTAGGTCAGACATGCATCACTATACTTGACATTGCACATCTTTATCATTGATGAACTTGATCTTGTGTTGCTGATCTTGTGAGTGCCTTTCTGTGGAACTTGTGATTGATGAATATTGAGTTTGTTGTGAGGATATGTAATTGTTAGAGTGTTGTTGTTGAGCTGTATGCTATGTAAACGGTGAACTGTTAGGTTGGGCTGGTTTTATGCAGATTGTAGTTGTGGAGGTTCGGATGGGGTGTAAGGAGTACTCATATTCCATTCCCTTAGCTTGTGTTTAGGAGTTTACTTGCTGAGTACCGTGTGATTTGGTACTCACCCCTTGCTTCTACAACTTTTGTAGGTTACGAGCCTGGATTTTTATGGTACTTGCCATTCTCTTCTTTTCCGAGGCTTCTTGGAGATTTGTGAGATAGCTGTTTGTCATCTCAGCGGACCTTCTTACTCATATTTATGATCTTGTTCTATTCTAGAAACAATGTCATTTGAGACTGGTGTTTTTCTTTTAAATCAATTGTAATATTTTCGATGCTTGTACACGTGACAACCAAATTTTGGGGGTATTTTTGAGTTTATTATAAAATTTCCGTATTTTATTGTAATGATTGAGTTTTAGGCTGACTTGTCTTGATGGGATAAGACGAGTGTCATCACGTCTATTTTTGGGTCGTGACAATAACGCATGTTAGAGTAGGTTGGAGTTTCATATTAGTTGGGTAATAAATTAGTGGTCTGTTTATAACGACTTGAACACAATCCACCCTCATAAATTAGTTTTAGGAGTTAAGTTAGGCACATTTGGTCGTTCTTTTACATGGTCCATCCCTATTAGTTGGGCTTCTGATCCGCGCTCCACTTTGGCCCTAGACGTGACAAAGGGGTGTCAGAGTGTTTCCCACATTAATTAAGGAATGGACCGATGATCTGCTTATATACGGACTTAGATAATCCTTCCCTCAGATTATAAGTTAGTTTTTGAAATTGAGTTAAGCTCAGATGTCATGTGAATTAGTTGTCATATCGACCTCTAAAAATATTGTGGGACCGATAAGATCTCTCCGTCCTAACCCAAATGTGAACTAATTGGATAATCAACTTCAAATACTAGATGACAATTAAAAAATATTTTCAAAAAAGTTGTCATGTTTAAATCAGAGAACTAGTAGTGAAGAATAAGTACTATCCGAAAATACGTAGAAAATTATGGAATATCCCATTGGATGACTAGAAAGGAATATGGTTTAATGTATATTTTATTTAGTGTTACAATAGATAAAATCTGAAAAAAGAACCAAAATAATTGAGTTTGCATTATTAGCTACGGAGAATAAGCTTCGTTATCGTCAAGAAATATCTAGCATATAACACATTATTGAGTTTGCATTATTAGCTACGGAAAATAAGCTTCATTATCGTCAAGAATATCTAGCAGATAACACATTTTTCCTTAAAATAGTCATACACAACGTGAAGTAAAAACTAGTTAGACATGTGAATTTTGAATACCAAATATATGTACACAACATCAAATCGAGTCATTTTCGTGATCTCTTGAGAGTTTAATTTGAGGTTGATATGTATACAAGTATACAATATTGAACCAAGACACTTGTAGTCAAGTTGTTGTTACAACTAGCAAGGGAACAAGTACTTAATTTGTTCCTCTCTATAAGTGAAAGAATAACTATTTCAATAAGTAGATATTATAATGTGTAGAATAATATATATACCATTATTGGATGATTGAAAAGGAATAATATACTTCATGTTGTATTTGTAGTACACTCTAAGAAGAAAAATATTAGTAGCTAAAATTTAATTTTATCTGATGTTTTATACTTATATTGTAGTCTGACTAAATCAGAATTCACTTATTACTAGGTTCCGTTTCTAGAACGACCGTCTCAACAATTTCATTTTTCCATTTAAAACTGAGATATCTGATTAATTAAAGATGAAGAAATCGCAAACCATTCTGCCACAAGTCCACAACCCATATTGATAAATATTGCTTATCTAATGTGGAATATTTGTATCTTGTAGGATTATTGGACATGAATGGGAAAATAACTTAACTTTAATGTATATTAAAAATATACAGAACTTTTAAAAACACAAGTGTTTTAGGCCAAACATGATATTCATGAAAATCTTTTATACATCATTTCATTCATGAAATTAACTATATGTTTACTAAATTAATTAAACTTATAGAAGGTTATAATTATTCCACCAAATCCTTAACCTTCTAGGTTTAAGAAGCAATTAGTTTTTTTTTCTTTTTCAAGTTTTAAATGGGACAGAAAATTCTCTTGACATTAAAGTGGACAGCCTAAATGAGCTAGGGACATACTTTATAGTTGGGAGGAAAAAAAAATCAAATTTTTTCAAGGTAATTAATTAACATAATTTAAAAAATATCTTACCACACGATTAAAGGACATTTTGATACATTTGACATATCTTTAATTTAAGACCATAAAATTCAAAAGTCTTATTTACTTTCCAAAATGTCGCACTAAGTCAAAATATACAAATAAATTAAAATGGAGGGAGCGCTTCGGCCCCTAAATGGGGCCTTACGTGATACGAATTTGAAATAGGTGGACTCCAATATGAATATCAAATACCGAAAATAAAAATAGATTATAACTCCAATCTAGGACACAAAATTAATCATATGAAGAATTAATAACCAACTTTTTCTTTTTTACTTGTATATATATATATATACACACACACAATATGGTTACATTTATTCTCTCCAATTTTCAATGATGTGATTAATTTAATTTCCTTTTAGTAATCCTCAAAATATATCGTATATAAGATTTTCACGTCCATTTATCATATGATCGATTTCACTTTTAACTTCGAAAAACTATATGCACCAATTATTAAAATGGCCTCAAGATTTAACTCATCAAATCATGCCTAAAAAAAAACAACAATTATTTATAACATTTAGTCGTATTGAGAATATAATTAAGTAAATAAGCATATGTTCTTTTTAACACATCGTTAATTTTTTTTAAAATAAGATAATCATATGCTTCAACAAATCGAGAAGGATAAAAGGACGGATTCATTATTTAACGAGTCTCGAATCTTACACCTTAACCCCCAGAAATTTCTCTATTGTCAAAAAAAAAATGATATGACGTTGTAGAAAAATATATTGGCTGACGTTGAGGTTCCAAAATATTGTGACTTTATTAGTACAAAACAGTTCAATAAAATACTATTCCAAGTGAAGGGTTTATAATGAAGGAACAATTAGTTTGGTGAAGGACATTGTCACTTGCAAAGCTGGGGGGGGGGGGGGGGGATTAGACATAGAATTAGGAG
>JAJONR010003747.1:0-97940 GCA_029582245.1 Solanum etuberosum
TTTTATTAGTCAAGAAATTCGTTTAGGATTTTCTTGGAGGTAAAAAAATAAAAACAACCCTTTTTAATGTTTTCCCGTCGGCTAATTCGTAACAGCACTGTATAAGTTACTAAAATAGTCATAACTTTTTACTCAGAAATTGGATTGACGCAAAATTGGTGGCATTGGAAAGTAGATTCAAATAACTTTAATTTCACAGGTTATGGCTCACGTAACTCTTTATATTCTAAGAGATATGGTCGTTTGAAGTTGACTAAAGTAGAATCTTAAATCAAAACTTAATCGATAAGGAAACTTCAAGAACACTTATCAAGAAATTAAATTGCTCAATATTTATGGATAGATTCGCAAAATAAATTCATGATTGGCGTGTGAGTGAACAAACTCAACACTATAGAAGCTTAAATACCTCAAAGAACTAGGTTCTTGGCGAAATCTTGAATTTCTTGAACGAACGCTTGAAACTTTGAACTTTTTCTCATCTTGAATCTTCTCTCTAAAACCCTAAACGCTTTTGGGGATGAATGAAACTAATTCTAATCAGTTTAGACTCCTAAAACTTTACTAAAAACGCTTAAATCCGATTGAGTTGGAAAAGATCAAAATACCCCTCATATTTTCGGGTAGCTTTCCTTAATTGGACAGCCCGACTTCAAACGGACATATCTCCCTCATACGAGCTCGAAATTTAGCAAACTCGGTGGCGTTGGAAAGATAATTCAAAGACATTTCATTTTCCATCTCATGGCACACCTAACTCATCCTGTACTGAGAGTTATGGTCGTTTGAAGTTGACCCAAAACTCATAACTTAAGTATAACTTGCAAAATTTCAGGTTTTGCTATTTCCAATTTAGTTCTTTTTGAAACTCAAGGTGTTACATCTAGTGACCTTAACACTTAGGAAAAATTTAAATTCCTTGGTAAAAAGTTAGTCACTAAAAAAGATGGTTCAAGTCTTAGCTCAAAATTTTCTGGGGTGTTACAAAGATGACCCGCTAAGGATAAAAGGATCCTGAGTTATTTCACCATAATATATCATTTGTAAAAAATATTGAGGTTGATCAGTATTGAGTCTCATGTTCCGTCTTTTTGTGACGTTTTTTCCGTGATTGATATAGCAACTAAAGGAATGACTTGTTTGGAATTAATATTTTTCTAAAATAGGTGGGTATATTTAATTCATATTTTATCTATTAAATTTTAAAGAAAGATAAATTACACATATTCATATGCTAAAAAATATTAATATTAATAATAATTACATGTTTAGATTTAAAAATAATATCTTAATTATATAAATTCACATATCTCAATCTTAAAAAAAAATAAAAAAATTATAGCACATGTATAATAGGAAAAAGCTCAAATGTAGCACTAATAGTCCCTCGTGTTTGCAATATTGGTGCACTTTTGGTCCTCCCCCAAACTTTATCATATTTTTTAACAATAATTTTATCCACAATTTATGTATGGAATGTTCAATCGTCTTTTCATATATTTAGTATAAATAATAACTCCATTTGAGAGAAGGTGAGTAGAAGAATACCTTATTTTATCTAGTAAAAATATTATTGCTGCTAAAATCGAGAGGTTCATCACGTCAATTTCACGTGCAATAGTATAAATTTTTGACTTCGTCATATGTCAAGATATTCTTGGTTTAGTTACAATAATATTTCTACTTAACAGAATAATGTGTTTTTTGTTTACTTTATCTCACATGAAGTTATTATTTCTACTAAATATATGAAAAAGACAATTGCACATTCCATATATAGAATTGTGGACAAAATTAATACTAAAAAATATGCATAAGTTTGGGGCTAGGACCAAAAGTGCATCAATATTGCAAACATGAGGAACTATTAGTGTTCCATATGAAAACTCAAGGATGACTATAAGTCTTAACCCAAAGATAAGGAATTATTTTGGACTTTTTCTCTATACGTACATATATTTGTATATCTAAAAACTCTAGCATTGAACAGTTTTTCAACAACGACGACCATATTTACTTGGACTACATAGTACATACAATATAGTTACAAGTGCTCTCATTCATCACCCAATTGTTCTTTAATCCCAATTAATAAAAGGAGAGAAAAGCAAGCAAATTGAGACTTGCACCATTCAAGAGTTGGTTTTTGAACAAAACCGCAGCTTTCTTTGAGTGTTTACAAACGTTTGATAAAGTTTTAGCCACAAACTCAACTGATGCATCACGAATCGAGTTCGGAAGTCCAGATCTCCATTTAATAACCATCATCTCAAGGTTAGCAGATATCAAAGGAAGATCGCGCAGAAATAAAACTTCTAGGCCAGATTGCGTTCCTTCAAAGCCATAAACTCGGATCTTTTTAAGTTGATGACCGCAACCTTTAGAAAGCACAGACAGTTGAAGCTTTCCTTCAACAGAGTAAACATCATTTACAACTGGAATAAGGCAAGCCTGCAAATGGAACTCTATTAGAACAGAGAGAAAAGATGATGAGTTAAGATTAAGAGCATGCGTGGGTCAAGAAAAATGATGTTTTTTTATTGTTCAGTTAAGGAAATATCTTCTAATGTTTGATTTCAAACCATAAGTACTTTATTTACCCATCCATACATTTTGGCCAAAGGAACGCGGGGACTCAAGATCAAGAACAACCCTACTTGCAACTACTAGAGTTCATTGGCGGAATCAAGCTTTAATCTTAATGAGAGTTCAAGGGTCAGACTTCTTTGAGATTATGAGTTCAATATTTATAGTATTTTCAAGGAATTCACACATATATATTTATGGCATAAGCCAAAATTGGTTGGTTTGATTGAACCCATATTCAGAATTATAAGTCCACCCCTGCCTGATTATTTTCAAAATGGAAAACCACAAACATATGCTCAGTATATAAGTAAGGAAAGAGGATTTGGATATATCTGTTACTACTTACAGATTGAATCAAAACATTGCTTAATAAGTGAAAAGCAATAGCTCATAGCAATGTTTCAGACAGAAAACAAACCTCAAACTCAAAATAGGGTAGGGCCATATGTATGATTAGCGTCTGAAGCTTGATTGAACTTTTTAATAAGCGTATAATGCCAGGGAGATATCGCTTCTGTATGGGAGTATGCAGTGTTAAACACTCACAGCTGACCATGGAAAACAGCAAACATTGTGAGTCCCAAGATGCCATAACCTTCAAGACGGAAGAAACACGAACAAAAATTCCAATTAGCTACATATCCAACCATCCCACAAAAATATAATAGTCTTTCAATAACTCCATTCTCCAAGCACAAAATTAAACAAATATATATTCAACCTTCTACTATACCAGAATGTCCCACTCATTTGTAGCTTCTTACCAAAGAATATAATATTAGACCTGTCCCTAAAGGATTTTGCAACACAAAAGATACTAACAAGCAAAACAGATAAGTATAAGTCAGAAGACTAAGTACAGAAAGGACAATATGGCTTCAGATATATGAACCAAATAATATACTTCCTACCTAAGGGCTTAGAGGTTAAACTTGCTAATTACGAAACCATTACAAGATGGGGTGGGGGAAGTGATCATAAACTCAAAAACACACATACAGATAAGATCAAGCCAATCAACCAAATAGCACAAACCTCAATGCACCATGTCCCTAACATAACATCTTTGACATGCCTTAAACTCCCAAACATGACCATCAACATATCTCCTTGCTGTTCATAAAAGTTATCACACTCCTCATCCTTAGGGTTCTTTGAGTGAAAATCAAATTTCACAGAGACACAGTTCCTCACATTCTTCAACTTAATATTCATTCTAATACACCCCTTTAATTCCAATACCTTAACACAAGGTGCTTTAATTTCCGGTTCAAGATCCAAGAACTTCTTCACTTCCTTATACCCGTTCACCACCAACTTACTCACCTTTCCCCCGAACAAATCCAAACACCTAAAACCCCAACAATTATCCAACTCCAACAAATCCAAACACGGACTACCAGCAACAATTTTCCTGACTATATCATCACCAAATTCCATCGACCCAATTCTCAACTCCCTTAAAGAATCCCATCTGACAGCTTGAACTTTGTAAAATCTACAAGAAACCCAATTCGCTTTTTCAAGAAAAGGGTTGAACAATAATCTCTTAGGGAGATTATAGCAATCACCATCATCATTGGAGAGAACCAAATTGAGTTCTTTGACTTGATGGGTGATGGCAAAAAGAACCCACACAGTAACATCGGATGTAAATCAACGTTTAAAGGGGAAATCAACGTGAAGCTTCAATAGCCTGTTGCAGTTACGGTGCAATTTTATGAGGGATTTGTCAACAAATGAAACGAACTTTCATACAGAAAAGAGGTCCTTGGAACGGTGAATGAAATTGAGGGTGGTAGAGAAGGACCAGAGAGTTCTCCATTGGTGGCCGAGACGGGTGGTCCGAACGACGTCGTCGAAGGGAAGAAAGGAGAGTATGTGAAGCAGAACTGACTCCGGCAAGGAAGATAATCGGTCTGAAGCTACTCCCATTTTTCGTTTTCCAATTTTGCTTTTCGGAGTTTCTCAACTCTTAAAAAAAGCAACTTATTCAGTATGCCACATCAGATTGTATCGGGTCGGGTCGGATTTATTCTAAATTTGTTTTTGATTATAACACAAGATTATAAAGATGAATTGAATTCTCATTAATAAATTTATAATGACTTGTCAAGATCCACTTCAAACAATTTCATCAATATTTTTACTTGAAATTATGATCTTGACATGATCAAAGTTCAAGTATTTTTGCATAAACTAAAAGCAGTGTTCACCGTAACCGCTATCCTTTGAATGCGCACAAGGTAAAACACTCGTAAACCACACATGAAAGGTAACCCGCACTAAGGCAAATCCTTGCTTTCGTTGATAACGAGTTTCGACCTTGAGACCTCCAACATAAAAGTCTCAAGCCCAAACTACTGGGTCACCCTTTCGGGTTGGACTGTGGTATCAATTTTCTCACATCCTATGATAAACAATACATAAAACGGGATATATAAACATCAAGCATTAAAGCACCACTAATATAATTTATATAAGAATCCATCTCAACTAGCTAGCTCAAAAATTGAGCCTTAGTTGATTGACTCAAGAAATGAAGAATGTACGCAAGCATAGAGTCTAAAGAAAAAAACATACAGTATATGTTTCTGAAGCACGTTTTGATAAATACTAACATGGCATAATGCTAATTTACTTTTGCTTCTCAACCAGAGAACAAAATAACAGCATCCTTTGAAGACCTCGGAAAGCTTAGCAACGTTTCTGCAACTCTGGTATGGTGCCCAGGGGAAATCCATGTCCTGTCAGTGAAGGAGGGAAGGATAACTTTCTGAAGCACTAACCCATTCTTTAGAACAGCTTGCAGAAACGTAGAGATGTACTCAAAATACAGACTCTCATATATCCAGGAGCCGTCAATCCTTAAAGTCTTGAGATTCAGCACCCAACAAGGTCTTGATATCCAGTATTTTTTTGCAGAAAATTCATAAGTGGGCCACGTGAATGACCACCCAACACTATACTGTAACATAATGTTTCAAAGGTGATTAACTGATCAATTAACAAAATGCAGCAGAGGCTAAGTTAGAACAGGAAGTTTAACTCAAACCATTGTTTTCAAGACTCGGAACTATGTATGCATGTGCACAAAAAAGAAAAGTATGTATATAATAAGATCATGCCCATTCTGAACTCATTGACTCTAGATGTTGAATTTGCCTCTACATAGGTGATGATTGAGCAACAAAGAATCAAATCGAGAGATTAGAAGAACAACAATAGGAGAAGGGGCATTTGCATACCTCTTCGAAAGGGGATTCCTCGCTTATGTTCAAGGCCTCGACTAGAGGACAACTTTGTAGAAGAATTGCTAATCCAGGAAGCTCCTTGTCAGTCAAACGAGAGTTCAAAGTCAAGTCTTTGCATCTCATCCTTGGGCATGACGAGTTTTTAGTCTCTATCATATTAAGGACCTGGGACAATTAATTATCAAAAGATAGGTTAGAGGTTTGTGCGTTGAAGATATAATTAAGTAAATAAAAATGTGTTTTCTCAAACAACTTAAACTTTAGATGAGATATCACACAGTTCAACATGGTATCATAGCAAAGAGAAATCATTAGTTATCTCAAAGAATCAGATACACCACACGTGAAGGGGCGTGTTGAAGATATAATTAATTAAGTAAATAAAAGTGAGTTCTTTCTAACCACAAGGACAGGATCAGAAGTATCAAAAACCACTAATTCATACAGAGCCATCGAACCGGCCCAATTTAAGCTTTTAAATGAGAATATGGTCACTAGTTTAACTAAACAAGGTTTAACTTAAAGCTATAATAATATAAGAACATAATCAGATGAGATGTTTCACAAAATTGCCCTAGTAAAACACTGTTGGATCAGGAATCTTTCTAGTGGTCTCATGACCCTATTCCTGATTAAGATCTGTTCTTCCTATTTTAAACCAGTAAAGTCACCATAGATGCAAAGCAATTAAAGTGCCTCTTTTTTACCCTTTCCCCTCTTCGTATAGTTAGAAGAGTTAGCCATGCTATGTCCTAAATCCCGAGGACCGTGACCGGCACTTAATGAGCATCTATCCCACTAAGTGAACCAGATTGTCCACTGCTGGTATGATATGAGAGATGAAGCAACTGTAGCAACAACATAGCCTAAAGCCCTAAACCACACAATGAGCCCACACCTTATTTAACCATTAATCCCTAAAACTTCCTAGTCCCTAACACGTATGTGCCCCTTAATAGCCATGGTCACAATGTAATAGGCTACAAATGTAATTTGCTAACTTCTCATATATGTCCTCCACTTTGCCCATATTCATAAGAATTCACCGATTGTCAAAATTTTAAACTTATTATTATATTTGCAAGAACTTTTTAATTATTCAAGCAGGTTTAAGTAACGACAAAGGAGTTGTTTGAAGAGATATATATATATATATATAGATGGCACTACATACCTGCAGAAATCCATGAATGTAAAGGTACAAATAGAGAATAATGCTTCTGAATCAAAAGAAGAGTAGTAACACCGACATAAAGGCATTGCTATATTTTATGCAACTTCAAAAACATTTCTTTTTTTGATAAGTAATGACACTTCAGACATTTTGCATTGTGCAGTAACAATTTTTTTAATAAAAATGGTGGACTATTACAAGGGATTTAAGCATAACAACTGACAGTATCCACATTTTTAATAGTATGACTGTAATGTAGCTTGCCTTAATAGGTTGGCCATCATTTTTATCAATTAATGTTTATCATACAGATTTTCCTATGATTACCTAATAAGTGATATGATTGTGTAAATAATTTCACCATCATCACTCAGAGAAGTACAAACACATCAATAATAGTTAATTTTAATGACAAGATGAAGTAGGGAGGTATTGGTCAAACCTGCAGACACCATGACCCAATCGAGAGTTTCTCAACATCCCCGAGTAATTCTAGGAGATCTTTTAACATATCCTCGTCAATCTTGAAATCACTTTGATCACTTTCATAATCATCTGTCTTCCTATAGAAATCTAGCTTAGCATGGACTAGAGCTGAATCATTCTGAAGAACAACAATTTTTTTATGAAAACATCCTTCAATCTCCAGCGAAGTAACATTCCTAGCATCTATTATCATCTCTGTATCATCGTCGTCATCAAGTTCGTCATTTTGTTGTTGCCAATATCCACTGATCACCAACTTCTTCACACTTTCAGAGTTAATTTTAAATAAATTAATCCCATAACACATATTAAACTTGAGAGACTCCAAAGAAGGACATCCAGAACATATCGCATCAACGATATCACCGTTCAACTCAGCATACCTAATAACCAAAACCTTAAGAGAAGGCCAATTGATCCCCACCTTTGGTACAAGATTACAATTGCACAAACTCATTTCTCGAAAACACGCATTGGAGTACAAAATCTGCGGTAAATTGTAAAAATTGTCTGAACCCCTTGTCATCAGATACAACTCCAGTTCTTCAACATATTTATTGTGTACAAATATCATCCATTTATTAACACACTTAACAAGTTTTTTGTCGTAATGAAATTCAACCGAAAACTTGTTCAACTTACTAGGCTTAGATAGAAGCAATGTATCATCAACCGAAGTTATGAATGCAGTTACACAGTAGTGAGATTTTCCAGTGCACCTGAAAACCAGATTATGTGCTGAAGTCCATAAAAGGCGCCATCTTTTTGAGAGAACTGCAGTTCGCCTAACTTCTTTCATCCGCAAGTAAGAGAGGATGTGAAGGACCAAAGGATCCGTCAAGGCGCTAAGTCGATCTGGTCTTTCGATTTTACGGATTTTCCAACTAATGGGTTCTTCATCGGATTGATCAGAAGGATTAGAACAGTAAAAAGGAGAATAATGTGGAGAATCATCATCAATTTCTTGTCCATGTGAAGATTCAGACATGGTGAAATTGAAGAACTGAATTGATCAGTTGAACAAAAACTGTGGCGCAGGGTTTTAACAAAAACCAGGTTATCAGGATTATATATACTAAAAATTTACCCTCCAATTTTGGTAAGTGATCTAAGAAACTCATTTAATAACCCTAATTTAATAAATTATGGAATGTGCATTCGATATTCGATTCGATATTTTTACGGTTTGTTTTTTGAAAAAATTAAAAGTCCATATCAAATATATTGATTTTTAATTACGTTTTGAAGGATTTGTCTAGTATTTGATACGTTAGCTTTTAGAGAAATTACATATAAAGTTAAATATTCTCTTTCAAATCCTATAACAACAACATATTCTGTATAATCCTACCGTATACAGACCTTACCTCTATCTCAGAGATAGAGAGGTTGTTACTGACTAACCTCTCAAACCCTAACATCATTAATGTGTTAGGTGTAGGTCAATTAAGATATCCGAACCACTTATTTTTGTTACTCATATATATGATAAACAATCATTAGGGATGAACGTTTGATATTCAATTTTGATAATTCGATAATTGATAATTCAAAGTAAAGATCAAATATCGAACTTTTAAAATTTGGTAAGATATAATAATCAAATTTCGATTTGACAAATCAATTTTCGGATGATTTATATTCATCCCTAATTATACATTATGATTATACATGCATAAGAAAATATAAAGAAGTTTTAAAAGCCTTTATAAAATTTGAAATAATTTCAAGAAATCTCTCTCCGAGCTTACCTCAATAACATATATTGTATCTCTCCTATAATTTGAAATATTATATTTACCATCCTTATTTTCATTTGCATGTATTAAAAGTTAAATTTAGGTAATATTTTTTGCTAGATAATTATATTAGTTAAATTAGTTTTGTTACGAGCAAATTAGAATTTTGATGGTGAATGTGATAACTCAAAACACAAGGAATATTGTGTTATTGAGACAAATCAATAGGAAAATCTCTGAAACTATCTTAAATATTTACTCATTGCTTATTAAACAAGGATAGTTTCAAAAAAATTAAAATACTTTATTAATTTTTTCCAATTCAAAATAAAGTTAAAAAGGCCCGGACATTATCAAGGTTTTGTATAAAAATAATACTAGTCAAAAATAGATACCTAAATCTTAGTTGACAGAGTTTAGCAGTAAAAGTGTTGAAGAGAGATAACAAGTATTCAATGAAAAATGTGCAGAACAGACGAGAGTCGAGGTGCGTGTAAGTTAGCAAAAAATAATACTTTAAAAAGAAAATTCAAAGGTGCCCCAAGTTTTCCCTCTAACTTCTAAGCATATTATAAGAAGCTTTAATTCATTCCCATTTACCTTATCTACAATGACTGCAGAATCCCTCTCAACTGAATTAGTCCATTGATCAACAAATGCATTCTCTTAATAAATTATATTGAGTGTACGTTCGATATTCGATTCAATATTTTCAAAGTTTTATTTAAAAATAATAGAAATAGATATCAAATATATTGATTTCTAAAATTTGGTTCGATAAATCAAAATTTAGTATGATAAATCAAACTTGAGTAAAGTAATTCGCTAATTATGTATTGAAGAATTAATTTTTTTTATAAGATATGTTCATAGTTTGTCTAATATTTGATATGTTAGTTTTTTTTTAAAGCCATATGTTAGCTTTTAGAAAACTCATGTATAGAGGTTAAATTTTCACTCTCAAACGTAACCATATAACAATAACATATCTAGTGTAATTCCACTGAGTAAGGTGTGTGAGGATAAAACGTACGCAAACCTTACCTTTACCTCAGAGGTTATTCTCGATAGACTTCTCAAACCCTAATATTATTAATTTATTAAGCATAGGTCAATTAAGATATCCAGGTCACACATTTATGTTACTCATATATATAGTAAGCAATTTAAGATAGGCGTCAGATATTTGATTTTGGTGACTCGATAACTAGTATTTAAAGAAAAATATTAAAATTTCAAAGTTTTGTGTGGTAGGATAATCAAACTTCAATTTGATAAATTGATTTTCGATGATTTGTGTTCATCCATACTAATACATGCATAAGAAAATATATAAAAGTTTTAAAAACCTTCTTAAATTTTGAAATAATTTTAGAAACCTCCCTCCAAACTTACCTCAATAGCATATATCCTCTCTTGTAATATGAAAATTTTATATTTACCACTATTGTTTTCATTTGCTCGTAACAAATTTAATTTAGGTGATATATTTTTTTAGCAATTACATCACCTAAAATTAGTTTTGTTCCAAGCAAATTAAAATAAGGGTGATGAATATAATATGTCAAATAACTAGGGATATTGTGTTATTGAGACAAAACTAAAGGAAATTTTTCGAAATTATCTCTAAATATTTACTCCGCACTTATTAGATAAGGATAATTTTGAAATAAATAACTATTTTCTTAATATTTTTCTAATTCAAAATAAATTAAAACGGCTAGAACATCATACTTAAAAGGGAATGGAGGAAGTATCAAGTTTTTTTAAAAAAATAATACGAATTTTATCTATAACTTAATTGAATACAAAATAAAATAGATCCTAAAATTTGATTGTTGAATTTCTTTCATCTTTTTTGGAATATTGGAATTACTCACTTGTCATGAAGTAAGACTAATTACATCCAATTAAATTATTTTCGGGAAAATCATTTCTGCATGCGCCTTTTTAAATTTCTAAAATAAACTTGCAAAGAAAATTAAACTAACCAACAAAAATTAAGAATGGAAACAATTACTTTTGAGGTTTCGTGTTCGAGTCCTAGAGTATCGGAAAAATTCCGGTAGGGAGCGTTTCTCTCCTAGTGACGCCTTAAGTAGCGCGAATTTGGAATAGTCGGGCTCTAATGCGGCTATCGGCCAGTGGGAAAACAAAAAAAATTACTTTCAATGAAGAAGAATAAAGATAAATATAATATTGTCAGAATACCTAACATCTAAGTCGTTGTAGTATAGTGGTAAGTATTCCCGCCTGTCACGCGGGTGACCCGGGTTCGATCCCCGGCAACGGCGATATTTTTATAAAAAGATGTTTAAATTATGATTTCACAAAGGGCGGGAAGTTCCTAGTCTTTTTGATTTTCCTCAACATATTCTCTTATATTTCTTCAATGGCTGTATGACATTGACAATTTATATGCTTGTTCTGTACATATAACTATGAAGTATGAAGAATAAATGAGCAGGTCAAATGATAATGAGAAGCTCGGACTCTCCAAATATGTTGTTGTTGACAATTTATATGCTTGTTCTGTACATGTAACTATGAAGTATGAAGAATATAAATGAGCAGGTCAAATGATAATGAGAAGCTCGGACTCTCCAAATATGTTGTTGTTGCACCCTGAAATGTCCTCCAATTGGACGATCTAACATAAGACATTAACTTTTTCATCTTCCACACCATATCTTTGAACCCTTCCCCCTTTCAGAGTGTCCTAGTTGCTTCATTGTTGCTTTGGCCTCGCGCAATTTATTCTTGTAATCCTTCTTCCATGCTTCAAATCTAATCTTCAGCTTCTGGAGCTCATCGTTAGGCCTGAGGGCGGAAACCTCCTCCCCAGAATTACATTGATCGTGGACGACAAAATTTTGATAGTGATTGACCATGTCCATCACATGGTGGTTATTACACTTGTTCTTGGGATTTGATCTCCCACTTGGTTGTGGTTGTGTATCATGTACCTCATCAGGATGATTCAATGCACTCGTTCGAAGAGATGTAGTTCTTGGGAATCCGTTATGCACATTTTCATCTTGATCTTGAAGTATCAGTAGTCTGAGTTTTCCCTTAGTCTTTTTGTCCCCGTGTTTTTCCCTTTCTGCAGCCAGACTTATCTGCAAGATACACAAATGTCTTTTGGTTAAAGCAAATAATACTAAGCAATCTCACTAATGTTATATAAGAAATTATACGTGGGATTTTATCGAAACAAATAAAGTAATCAGCAGCAAATTATGAAGTGATATCCATACAAGATCCTACTGAACAACATTTGTTTTTTTAATGAAGACACGGAATGCTCACTTGTATAGACGTTAACTGATCTTGCCACATCTTCTCCATAGCTTTCATCTTTGATTCATACTGATTCCACTTTATCTCATAATGCTGAATATGTAGCCTCAAAGCTGCATTTTCCTCCTTCTTTCTCTCCAGAGCTGCCTCTGTCTTCAAAATATGCCTCTGAAGATCAAGTAGAACTGAACGCGGTACCTGAAGGGAGTTTCATTCAAGCAACCAAAGTGGTTAAGATATGTGTTTTTCAGCACATTGAACCAATTGTCAAAGAAATAAAGCACACCTTAGTTTCTGGTTCCTTATTGTCAAGGCCATTCTTTTCTCTAATGTTCTGAACACAAGATCGTTTTCCATCACCCGAGAGATTGAACTGCTTTCGAGTTAACCAACTTCGAATAACTGCAAAATGTAAAGAGAAGAGTTGAGGGCTATTTCAAAACCTATATATTCAAATCTTTGGACTAAGCATTCTATAATCTTACCAGATTGCAAACATAAGGCTGCAGTTCGCTGTCGTTCTGTTCTTTTATGTAGATGCTTCTTTATGTGTTTCTGTATAATGATAATTGCTGTTAACCTCCTAGTTAGACCCTGATAATACTTTCTTGCAATTTCACCACGCACAACTGCAAGAATGGATGGACTATGATTGAGCTTCAAGCATCAAAATTACAAAGGAAAATACGATACATGCTGAGGTTCTTTTCCCTTGAGGCTTATGTTTGTAAGTACTGTTAGTTTAATATGATTGATTTTTCTTACTGAAGGTTGGACTTAGTATTATAGCATATGAAGTTTTGTGAATTACATGATTGTAGAGCTACTGCTCCTGTTTTAAGCTCATGATAGTACTGGTGGGCTTGGTAGCCGCGAAAGCATCTCTGAATTTGCAGTACTCCACTTAGTTCAGCTCCTTCTCTCTGATCAACCATCAAACAAATCTGTGAAATAAACCACACTCACCATCAAAATTAAGTATAATTTTGTTGAAATTATGAGAAATATGACTGTGATTCAGTCTAAATAAGATGCAATGTGAATCTTTCTTTGTACATTCTGTCATCCAATTAATAAATATTTAGATGGCCTCATTCATTAATCTAGGAACTAATCACATTTGCCAATTGGTGAAGACAAAATTTGCATCTGGAAAAGCTTTAGTTGTACTACTTCTTCCAAGAGTCATTGTCCTGCTGCTGTAACTTAATGTAGGTAATGATCACATAGTAAATTTCATGAACCATAAGAACCTAAAAAGTAGAAACCCCTTTGCTACAATTTAACAAAATTAATGCATCCAGAGGTGTGGCCTAACAATCAACGAAGTGAGAATAAATCATCGACAAAGGTTCAAATTCTAGCAAAGAGTCATTAAATAGCAGTACCAGTCTTGACGGGAGGTAGCAGGTATCCAATGGTTCAAATTCTATCAAAAAGTCAAAACTAGCTAGGTTATTTTCTTTTATTCTACGTAAACCTTAGTTGGCAGAGTTAAGCAGTACGAATGCTGACGGGAGGTAGCAGGTACCCAATGAAGAAAGTATGGAACAGTCGAGGCGCGTCCAAGTTAACAAAAATTAATACTGTAATTCATTTCCATTACCTTATCTGTCATGGCTGCAGAATCCCTCTCTTCTGAAGTACTCCATTGATCAACAAATCCATCTTCTTGAGCCCTAATGCCTTCAAGAAGACTCTTTTCTTTACCAAATGGTGTCAATTTCCTTCTTCCCTTAGGCAACCTAGCCTTAATGACAGGCCTAACAGGCAAAGGTGGTGGCAAATCATTTGTTTCTTCATCTTCTTGCTGAAGTTCCTCCAACATAAGCTCTAGTGTACTAAGACTCTTCATCTGATAAGTTGTCACCATCACAGAAGACACAAACAAACAAATATATATATTACAAGAACTGAGAGTTTGTCACCTCTTCTTGCTGTTGTTTGGCTTTGCTTGAGATGCCCAAAATTTAAGCATGTCTTGAGGAATAATAAGAGGTTGCATGTGTAAATTGTCAGAAAGATTTGCTTTTTTCACAGCTTTTGCTTTGTTTGAAAGAAGTACTTGAAGGTTCATGTAGGTCCATTTTTATATATATAATCATAGCAGAGGACCATTAAAATAATGGGAATTTTGTAGCGATTCTTGGAAGACAAAATGGATACTTTAAAAATTTATTGGAGGCCACAAATATGAACTCATTGGGTTGCTGTATGATGAAGAAATGGAAAACAAGAATGGTTGGTATAATTACTTCTTGGGACATCCCAATATAGATTTATAAAGAGCTTATAAATTATATACTACTCCCTCCGTCCACTTTTAATTGTCATGGTTTTCTTTTTTAGAGTCAAACAATAAGAACTTTGACTGACATTTTACGATGTATTTTTTCATCATATTGATATGCAAAAAATTGCAAATTTATAGTACTTTTCGTATAGTTTTTGAATATCTAAATTTTTTGTTTAAAATATCGAATTAATATAATCTAATTTAACTTTGAAAATTAGTCAAATTGACTTTCGAAAAGCGCAACATGACAATTAAAAGTGGACGGAGGGAGTATGTAATTTAGGTATCCGGACCAGCTTGCATGCACCTCGACTAGTTTTACAAGATATATGTCACTTCCCATCAGCAACAGGTACCAGGTAACTCTGTCTACTGTATTTGCTAGAAATTGAAGCTATATATGTAAATTTGTTAATATGTATTATCAAATTATTCAAAATATATTTATAGTCAAATGTTATTACAATGTGGAACTTGTAATCTTGAAATATGACACAAGTTACTTGCTATAACAAGTGAAATGACCTGATGGTGTAAAAAACGTTACAACGACCGTATATATAATCTAAAAAATTTAATTTTGTGTTTTCCTTTCTGAGAATTCTCTCATAATTTGTCACAATCTAAACAGCTATAACTTAGAAGTACTTCCTTTTTCCTCACTTTAAAGTGACCTAAATTGACTTCAAAGTAATATTTGGCATCAGTCTCCAAAATTTAGAGAACTATAGTAAGAACTTTATAAATTCTTTTAATTATGTTAGTTCAATCATTTCCTCTCTAAAAAATGGACTAGTCAAAAGCTTAGATTTTCAAAAGAAATCTTTTTATTTTACAGAAAATCTTAGCAAGATCTCAATTGGCTTTAACTGTTCAACGCTTGGACCAAACAATTACTATATGATTAAATTAAACAAGATTTCATGACCTAATCCTATCCAGTGAATTTAGAATTTATTAGATGATTAGATCCAATGCATGGTTAATTAGTACTTAAGTTGATGGAATTATTGTGATATGAAGAAACTACTACTACTAAAGTTTTAATTATTTAGGGTTCTCTTGCATGTTATAGTATCTAATAAGAGTTTGAAGAAGAAAGTGGGGGAAATGATTAAGGGTTATGATCAATGTGCCTCGAGCTACTGAATTTTGTCTATTAAAATTGGACTAATATTATACTTTGGTACTTGGATATTATTCATTTTTAAGCATTGGTTTCATATGATGAGACACAAAAGCCAATTGGTTAAAGAAATTCATGGAAAGATGTACCCCACTAATTTAATATGTCTAAAATTTTGTCATGCCAAAAAGCTGGGATGGTTTGATGTCTTGATGGATAAAATTATCTGATGTTTATGATGATAGGAGATGATATATTTCGATAAGACAATTGAAATACACACAAGCTAGCTAGTTCGGTGACGGAATTGAGATTTTCATTAAGGGTTTTAAACTATGAAAAAAATAAGCATATGAATAAGTTGAAGAGATTTCAACATGTACTTTATATACATTAAAAAAACATTAATCATATATAAATAATATTTCCTTTGTCTCAATTTATATGACATATTTCGAATTTTGAGATTCAAACAAGTCTATTTCTTACCGTAATTTTTCATATATCTTTTAAATATTTTGAATAGTCAATTATTGTGACTTATAGTACTTTTTACGTAGTTTACGAATATATAAATTTCATTTTAAAAAAATTAAAGATTCCATAAGCAAATTTTCGATCAAACTGAAACTGTTTGACTCTCAAAAAACGAAATGTATCACGTAAATTGAGATAAAGGAAGTAATCATTTTCCACAGTAAAGGTAATTCAATTGACCTTGCTCGATCCTAACTAGCTTCATCCCGGATCTTAATACCACTATTATATATATATTTATAGAAAAAAGGGATGTACATGAGTTCATACCCATAAGACTAGTGTTTTTAGTTGGACATTTGTCACTTTGTGTATAATAATAATATGAAAAATAAGTTATCATTTGATAATAGAGTTTCCATTTGAAAATAAATGGAAAAGACAAGTTACATCAACAAATGAAGAAAGCAATTTGACCCGTGTTAATTAATCTAAGGATTAACTGGTAATTTAAACCATTTCCTTTAAACAACTTACATGTAATTCCCAATTCATTGTGATATTTAATTATTTCAATTTGGTATCCGTACTGAAATTCAACTAATCTAAATTCGTGCTGCGTAGAACCTCATTCAGAGAAAACACTTCCTACAAAGATTTTTTTATACTCATTTAAACAAAAGTGAAACAACATGAACCATACATAGACCAATCCAATTTCACATGTAGTTAGTTAAGTTGGATGAGTGTGGGTATGTCAATAAAGTTTTAAAAACATTAGCCAAATTAAATCCATTGGATGAGTGTGGGTATGTCAAATATTATTTTACTCAAAATCAAATAGTTTAAATTCTAACACAAAAATAATTATAGTGATTTGTATATTTAGCAGAGGCTTAGAAATGATGATCTGTTCCTCAAGGATTAGAATATTAGGAATTCTGAGATTAAACAATAAAAATATAAAGTGAAAAAAAGAGCAGTTAAGAAATTAAGTCTCATAATTATATTTTATAAAAAAAAAAGCAAAAAGAATAAAAAAAAGCTTTTAACATATTAAAAATATCTTAAAATTATTCTTGTAATTCCACCTATTGAATCAATGTTGTCCTTAATATTAAATTTAAGCCTCAAGTCCCTCGAGAATTTGAAGTGAAATATGTTTACATTTAAATTAAATATATGGTATTAATTTATTGATCTACGTGTAATTAGACTCGCCCCATTAATTAAAACCTTTCTAGGCAAAGTGTACAAATATTCGTTTTTGGAATCTAAGTTTAAATTATACCATATGTTAAATTATTTTTGCAAGTTCTCCTTCTTTAGACATAATTTTAGTTCATGTTTAACTTTGAATATATATATTTGTCTGAATTTTAGCTTTGTAGAGGTTAAACATCATATATTTTTACTTGAAGTTTGAGATGGACTGGACAATTTCTGTCATTTTATATTGTAGTTATAAACTTGACAAAACTAAACTTCGCATATTTTTTTTTTTATTGAAGTTATGACCTTGGCAAGACTTCAAATATACAATGACTTACCATCAAACTTTTTTTTACTAAAGTTGTGGCTTTGATATGACCTAACTTCAGACACTTTGATAGAAGTTAGGACTTTAACTTTCACAAAAGGCTAAACTTCAAATATTTTAGCATGAATCATGGCATATATTTGTCCTAAACTTTGAACGTATATGATTGAAGTTGGGGTATATTATATATTTGAATTTTTCCGTACCATTTCCAAGAAAATGTGTCAAATATATCAACTTGAACCATGCCTTCTAGCTTCTAACACCCTTTTAAATTATTAGTGATCGATTTTTTTTTTAATGTAAGATTTTCTATAATATTTTATGTTAAAATATAAGTTATAGACAATATTTAGTTTACGAGTCTTTTATAATGATGTAATAAATGAAGAGAATGGATAATGCGATGATAGTGTTATCGAAATTTTAAAGCTAAAATATATATATATATATATATATATATACCTATAGTAGTCGGAGGAGGAGGTTTGTTGGAAACTTGTTAAAAGTGGGATCAATTAAATAATTGTTAACAATGGCTACAACTTAAATGCCAACGTTTAAATAAGGTGTCTCATGAATTTTTTATGAAATTTATGTTTGTTTATGATATTTAAAGAGAACTTCAAATTCAATGTAAATTTAAACTTAAATTTAAATTTCAAATTCATCTTAATTTCAATTCCAATTATGTAATTTTTTATAAAGGAAATTTGAAAAACAAGTAAGACTAGAAACATAACTAAGCTCCTTAGCTATAGTTTGTTCGATTACAATTCATAACTACATATTATAAGGAGAAAAGAGGCGAGCGAGATTGGGAGAAGGAAGAGGTAGGAGAGAGGAGAGAGGACTGAGGAGAGAGGCGAACAAGATCTGGGAGAGAGGAGATGGATATAATTGATTTGTATATCTAATCAATAATTGTATCAAGAACACAATTGACATAATTGATTTGTATAAAAAGCTACTAGAAGGAGGTCAGAGGCGAGCGAGATTGTTGGAAGAAGGAGAGAAGCGAACGAGGTCTCGGAGAAAGAGGAGAGAGAGTGCATTAGCCTTTATAAAACAGTAGTTGTAAATGATAATTATCTCAAAATACAGTATAGCGATGTATAGTAAATACATATGATATGTTTTCGTTATTACTATTTCCGTCCTATATTAGTTGGTCATTTTCTTTTTACATGAATATTAAGAAATCATAAATAAAATGATAATTTTACTAATTCACCCCTTACACTTTTTTTGGGGGGATTTTACAAACAAATGTGAACACTGTTAAGAGAATTAATCATAAGGATAATATAAAAAATAATTAATTAATATTTTCTTGATTTAATAAAGTGGACAGTTAAAATGAAATAACTACTTGTCACGGTTTGACTTGACCACAACCATTAAAAAAATAATTAATGATATAAGTATTTTACCAAACTATCCCCTAATTAAATGATGTCTTAGAAAAATAAATATTTAATTCTTACACTATAACATATAAAAAAATTATTGTCCTTTCTTATTATGTCAAAGTATTAATTAAAAATAAAAATCTATTTTAGGAATAAGTGATAAAGTAAAAATGAACGAAGTGAGTAAATATGGAACGGAAGAAAGTAATTAGTTTTTCCTTTTTTATATTTTATTTTACTTACTATAAAAGTAAAGGCATCTTGACTGTTTGTTTTTCTTTCTCCATCTTGGACTGCTTGAGCCAGGGGTATTTTGGTCCTCGGAAGCGCTGCTTCACATTCTGCTATTGCTTAACTATTTCACACCGCCTTCATCAGATTTGTTCACCTCTGGTTATCTCTCTTCCCATGTAAGTATCTCCTTCTTCATCTATTGGGTTTACTCGGTTCTTGCTCTGCTTTTGGTTTATTCGTCCAATCTTGTTTCTTTGGTCCAATTTATTGTTTTTCTCCGCGATTTGGCGTCTTCGGATGTATATATATATGTTCGTATTTGAGTCTCACGCATCATATCATACATCCTTATGTCTTTGAACTGAATTTAGGGCTTTCGGATTTTTTATTTTTTGGAACTGCTTTAGTGGCGGTTTTAGGGTTCAGCCGCCTTTGATTACCTGTTATACAATGTCCGACCGACTCGAACACTGATGTTAATTGACACTTTTTTTTCCCCATTGTATTATGGTTTTTGACAAGTCTGTATGGGTGTTAATAGAATCTTGGGAGCGAGGTGATGTTCTTGATTAATATTGGAGTTCCATTGACATTGTGTTATGGTTTTTAACAAGTCTGTATGTGTGGGTATTAATAGAATCTTGGCAGCGAGGTGATTTTCTTGATTAATATTGGAGTTCCATTGACACTGTGTTATGGTTTTTGACAAGTCTGTATGGGTATTAATAGAATCATGGGAGCGAGGTGATGTTCTTGATTAATCTTGGAGTTCCATTGACATTGTGTTATGGTTTTTGACAAGTCTGTATGGGTATTAATAGAATCTTGGGAGCTAGGCTATGTTCTTGATTAATCTTGGAGTTCCATTTGCATAATTGAATGATTTGATTTTCCTGTATATTAATGATTTGATTAAAGAGGTTTCTGTTGCTGATAATTTGGTTTCTCTGTAAAAGAACTGAGTTTTTTCTACTGCTTATTCAGATACTCGAACTTGACAAGTTTTTGTGGACGGAAGAGAATCAACTAGAGATGGAGGAATGGGGTAATGTTGATATTTTTTACAGTTTTTGTAACTACCTTCCTAAGAAAAACTAATTCAATTACTTCTGATGCTAATACATCTTGCTTTATTTAGGAATCAATTCATTGCTCTTCCTACTTAATTGGAAAGCATTAAAACATGATTGTTTGTGTATTCCCTTACTGTTTAATAATAGAGTATCATTTATAAACTTTCTGTGTAACTTTTATATTGGAGTAAAATGTCCCTTTCTGAGTACTTAGTGCAAGACTGGTATGATTTTTCCTTGTGCTGTATGTTCCTCAACATTGATATGTTCAACTACTGTCCTGAAGGCTGTGGTCTGATAGACAAAGTTCTGTACCATAAATCTAATTTGAAGATGCAAAATATATTTAGTGTTGTAGCTTCTCTTTTGCCAAATTCACGAAAGATACAATCACCGTGTTCTTTTGTGATCCTTTTCTATTCAAAAGAAGTTTTGAGATGTAGCATAGCAATCATGATCATGTAGGATGCCAGGGGTTTGAGGTGTGCAGTTGCTCCCTGCAATTCCCCATTGCTACTTCAAATCTCAGTCTAACTAGGTGTGCAATATAAATAATGTTTCTCTTCTTTGGGGACATGTCTTGTATGAATGCAGGACAACATTAACTCAACATTCCTTGTTCCATATTTTGTACTTGGTGCGCACAGTTCTTTTTTTTTTTTTGGGATGAAGTAAGATGTTTCATCAATAGGTATCAAGAAGATGCAAAAGGTACAAAAGAGAGATTGCATCCAAAGAAACTATACTAGATTTAGGGAGCTAATGAAGTCCAAAACAGATCAGTGCTATTTGCAGGGGTTAGGTGCTCCAACTAATTAACCAGGCATCTAGCTTTTGAAGAGTGGACGGAGTTGAGATTCCATCAAAACACATACGGTTTCTAACTGTCCAAGTACACCAAAAAATACTCATAGGGATCATAATCCGGATCTCCTATGACTTTATAACTTCATAAACTCCAAGATTCATAGACTTCTGTGTCTCTCTGTGGTATGACCCTATTGACTTCAAATATAGAGTAGAACGCATTCCTCAAGTCAGCAATAATTCTGTTTTAGCCTCATTTATGCTTTGTCATCATTCACACCACACCAGGGGTTTGTGTGTGGCAGAAAGGAAACGGAATAAACAATAATCTAAGAATTCATCTCACTAATCAATGGTAAGCTGCTTATGCTGTCTCTATTGTGGTAACGGTTTAATAACACTTGCTTCTGGATTGTCTAAGTGCTGAGCCTACTCACTTGAACTCACTGGTTCATTTTTTTAGCATAGCATTTACAAGAAGCAACTACCATTGTAAGTGGTCGAATATTTACAGTAATTGGAATAAAACCATAAATGTTGGGTCCCTATTTCTGGAGATTTTGCTTGTTCAAACCAGTTTATTTTTGGGTTTGATTCATTTGTCTTTCTGAAGAGACTTGGATTCCCTCTCCATTGGACAGGACAGAAAAAGGGATGTAACTACCCTCAACCTAATACCTCTTCAGTTGAAGTCTTTTATACTACCATAATCTTATTGACATAATTGCCTAAGTTTTTGTTATTTGATAGCAAATTCTGAGTTTGATTTCACTTGACAAATCTTTAAGTTTTAAGCCACATCAATATATGCAAGATAGTCTATAACATGCATGTTTTATTTCAGAGGATGTACCAGTTCCAGATCTACTTAAGAAGGATCAGCCAACGAGTAAATGGGATGATGAAGATGCAGATGATAATGATGTAAAAGAATCTTGGGAAGATGAAGAGGAGCCTGCTCCGGTATAGTAGACAACTTATTGGTTTCCTGTGTCTGTTTTGTGAACACTCTTTTACCATTCATCAATTCCCCCACCCCCCACAAAAAAATCATCTTAGTTAAACTATCTTGTTCGTTAGTTGCCTCATACCTGCTAGTGTTGTTCATCAGTATCTTGAAAAGTGGAAATTATTCTTTTGCATTGAGAATATTTACTTGGAGTGACTTATCCAAGAATTATCTAAGGGATTTTCATGTCGTCGTTGCATCAACGGATCATATTTCTGTGTTTTTGCTTAATAGAATTGATATGTCTTAGCACATCTGCATTAGTAGGTTTGACAGATATTTTAATCAGCTGGTGAAGTGGTTAAACCTGATTAGATATTTTGGCATGTTTTTTATCAAAAAAAAGAAGACATTTTCTCATGTTTTCCATGCCAACCTGGAAGTGTAATCTAATATCTCGATCTCTTTGGATCCAGTTGATTTTCTGTTATACATCAGATGCTTCTCATTCTAGGTGAATTCCACTTGTTTGAGTAGGTTGTTATGCACTTAATTATTTAGTTATCATACTACTAATAGATGAATAAAGGTATGTAGAGTGGGATGATACACAACACAATAACCATGGATCTTGTCATGTGAATATACCATTTTGTGGAGTCGAGTAAAACACTCGTATATCCAATCATCTAATCATAAAACACAGGTTTATATGCCTCCATATCTTGTCATTGTTTGCTGTGTGTGCAGAAAATCTATGGGATGTGACTTGTGTTAGTGTATATGAGTTCATAGACTAGGAATCCTCACTTCGTGTCTAATACTGAGAACAATGATATAAGCCTGATCAAGATATTATGCGGTTATCATCATTTAATGTAGTAGAAAAGAATGACTCATAGTAAAAAGCTATTTTAGTTTTTTTTGTTAAGTTATATAAGCTGACTATGTGCTCTACTAGTTTGCAAATATGAAGCGAGTGGAGTTGAGGTAAGACTAGTCAGGATTGTGGTGCCAAGGGCAAACAATTTAGATATCTAGGTTTGTCTTTTCAAGAGAATGGAGTGATGGATGAATGAATATATTACTCATAGAGATGTACGGTAATATTTTTGAGAAGGTAACATTTGTGTATATTGACGAGGAAAGTACATAGGTAATATAAGATTAGATAAGATTAGAACTGACCATATTCACCGTAAGGTGCAAGTAGCACGTAATGAGGATATAAGGAGTGAATGCTGCTTTATATGGTTTGGTCATGTCCTTTGTCAATCAAATGTATTGTTGGTGAAACTATGATGAGCTAAAGGTTTTAAAAGGGGTTTTGGGGGATCGGGGGTGGGTGGGATCACATGAAAGGTAGTTGTCTTGAAAGACGTACAATGCCTCGAATCAATGTAGGCTCAGCTATATATACGGCACAATGGAAGGACACATTAATTTAGGAGATATCTACTAGCTGAAAATAGGTTTTAGTCTTGTTAGTAAATTGTTTTTGACCTATTGCTTTTCCAGGAGTATTTTGAACTTATTTATATGGCAGTAAAAACTTAAGAAACTTTTATTATAATTTGTTTATTACTACTGCTGCTATTTATTTGTATATTTACATTTCTAATTTGTTCTTCACTTTTATTTTTATTTGGCATGATGATGACATGAGTTGAGCTTAAATAGAAAAATATGATGAATGGAGATTCATATAGTAGTGTTGTAGAAAGGCTCTTTTAGCTTTGTAATCATAAGACTTAGATTTCTTAAAAGTCATTTCCGCGATGTAATTATAAGATGCTCATATTATTCGTCCATTTTAAATTTACTTTTAACAATGTTAAATTAAAGGTTTTCCTTGCATGATTGGAAAGTTATTGATCCATGGGGAGAATCGAAAAGAACGTTATCGAATGACCTCTTAATTTGTTTCATCAGCTATTTATAGAACCAATGCCTAACAGTAGGGTGATTCTCTTCCGTGGAGTATTATTTTGTAAGATAACTTAATTATTATCCTTCATGTCTTCTGTAAGATTATATTCGTTTCACACCTATATTTTCTATTCAATGTGCTCTTGCGTCATGCCGCCTGCTCTGTGATTCTCATGTTCTGGTGATATGTCCCCTATGTCAAGTACCTTCTCTGCATCCTACTTCTTGGTCTAATCAACTCAAGGTGTGGTGGATTAATCAGGCACCTAAACCAGAACCTCCTGCTGAGAAGGCCCCCAAGAAGTCTGCTGCAAAGGCTGGTGAAAAGAAAGGCAAGGAAGTCGAAGTTCATACCAATGAAGAGCCTCTAGATCCAGTAGCAGAAAAACTTCGCCAGCAAAGGTTAGGATCTTACATGCCTCATATGGAGTAGTTTTGATTGAGAAATAGAGGGTTAGTAGTTTAGATGTCTAAGAAGCTGGTGTCACGCTAAGTCATCGGTTATAGTTAATAAGTTGAATTATGAATGTGGCTGGGAATTATGTGAATGTGGCTATTGACATCAGGAGATATTCAGAATTCTCATCACATTTCTCTTTACAGGCTTGTAGAAGAAGCTGATTATAAGTCCACAGCTGAATTGTTTGCCAAGAAAGGTGGTGATGACAAGACCCTTGAAAATTTTATCCCAAAAAGCGAGAGTGATTTCTTGGAATACGCTGAGTTGATCTCTCATAAGCTGCGACCATATGAGGTTTGGCAAATTTTATCTTTTCAGTCTTTTCTAATTTATTAATTGTCGGGGTTAACTTGACTGGGCATTAAATGCTTGTCTGCCGTTTTTTTAGAAAAGCTACCACTACATTGGGTTGCTCAAGGCTGTTATGAGATTGTCGATGACCTCGTTGAAAGGTCAAGATGCTAAAGACATTGGTTCTTCTATTACTGCATTTGCAAATGAGAAGATTAAAGCAGAAAAGGAAGCCACTGCGAGTAAAAAGAAGACGGGTACTGCTGTGCTTACTTTCTTTCTATGATAATTGTGTCATCTATTGGTAGGGTTTGTGACTTTTTTCCTTACAGGTGCAAAGAAGAAGCAGCTACATGTTGATAAGGCAGATGATGATGCATTGGTAAATGCATATGATGGTTATGATGATTATGATTTCATGTGAAGAGGGGGAAACTTAGCAAATACAAGCATGTTAGGCCGGTTTTTTCACCTTTCTAGCTACATCAGTCTGGAGATCTTTTGAATCTACAAGTGACAACTATGAGGAAGATCTTGGGGCCCTGTTACCTCCCTATTCTGGAGTCTCATTGAGTGTGTCATATCTTTTTCTTTTTTTCTTTCGGGTCAAATAAGAAAGTATCCTTTTTGTTTACATTTTGTGGTCAGTTACTTGTTGGAGATCCGTTGGTAAATGATTTGTCGGTTGATCTGCGTTAGTATGATGATTCAGATCTCAGATTTTGGACTTATAGATTTCATGTAACTGTCTTATTCAAAACTATTTGATCCTTTCTTTTCATGCTTTCTTCTTGATGCTGCTGACCATTTGCCAATGTGTACAGTTAATTGTTAAAATTGTTGCGGAAATCAAATTCACATTGGATGCAACTTTTGTTCGAATAGTCAAATATGTAATTCTACTTGGATTGCCAAATTAAGCCTTTGCGTGAGGGCATGAACCTCAGGCAATTCTTATCCATCTCAGTACTTAATTCTCTATGCTGTGGCTTTGTTTCTTGAGAATTTTACCTCATTAGCTAATGTCAACACATTCAAAAAATTAATTCTATTTTAGAGGTTCGATGCAATTCGTTATTATGAATTGAAGTTGCGATAGTTTGTTTTTCTTCAGATTTGGTTTTCCAGGCGTGGTCATGATTTTTTTTTCTCCAGAAAATATTAGTACTATATATATTTTTTGGTTTCTGCGGACTCCATATTGGAGATTCGGATGGCTCATTGTAGGCCCATTTGGGGTGATGCTTCCAACATTGATTTTCTCGATGAGATGTCGGGTAAAACAGTTTTATCACTGTACCGTTATAATGCCGGCTTTAAAAACACCTACTATTTATTTAAAGAAAATCATGTTGTTTTTCTTTAGAAAGAAAATTTCCTTCTACTCTAATGATTAAATTACAAAAATGTTTGGAAGACAGAAAAAAACAAGTTGAAAAATTAGCGTCCCTTTTTAAATTTGGTGGCCCAATTCAAATTAGGAGGAAGAAAAACCCAAAACCCCGCCCTCTTCATCTGAGTAGCAGCGATGGAAACTGATGAAAACCAACGGATTCTTCCATTTCAGCTTCAGTTCGACAAACCCATTGCTTCTCAGGTCCGATTGTATTCACTTATGTATTGTAAACCTGCTTATATGATGATTATTTTCAAATTTGTTCTGGGTGTATGTATTTTGCAGATTAAAATTGCTGAATGGAATCCAGAAAAAGATTTACTTGCTATGGTTACAGAAGACTCCAAGCTTCTACTTCATCGTTTCAATTGGCAAAGGCTCTGGACTGTTACTCCCGGTACCCCCTTTTTTACTTTCATCCCTCAACATGCGATGCCTCAACACGAGCTTATAAAGTTTTGTAAAGATTATTTTCTCCTAGGGGATGGTTGAATAATGCTTATTTTCTGACACCTGTACTTATGGTTGGCTGATATACTAGTTGAACTTCGTGCAAACTGACCATATAAAAGTTTTTTTTTTTTTGTTTGTGTGAATTGTTTCTATAGTAAGTAAAATTCAGTAATAGGTGTTTTATGGTTTGGCTGTTTGGATGATTTTCTTGTGATTTGATATATTCCTGATAAGATGGGAAAATTATACTGCTATCATAATCTAAAAAATTGATCCTATTCCATGTTCAATTCAGCATGTTTGGTCCTTTTTCAGTGTCAAAGATGTTAAGTTGCAACATCAATCTCCTAATCTTAATTGTCCACTAATGGAATATCTATCTTTTAGGAAAGAACATAACTTCCATATGTTGGCGTCCTGATGGGAAAGCAATTGCAGTTGGGCTTGAAGATGGGACCATCTCCTTGCATGATGTAGAAGTGAGTTTGATGATATAAAGGATGCTTTTCTTAGTGCAAATAGTTGTTAGTTTAAGTATGTCATGAATCTGTTTAAGCAAAATATGATAGTTGCAGGATCAAAGATATTTAACATTTGACGATCTTATAAATACCTTGGATTATTTCATTTCTTACTCGTAAAAACAAAGAAGTAAGTTATGCCATGAGGTAGCAAATAATTATTTGAAAATAAATCACTTGATAAGATAAATTTATCCAATGGTTTTCAAACTTCTCTTGCTTGGTCTAAGTTGTTGCCATTTTCCATCTGCAATATTTGCATCCTTGTCACTATTTTCTAGATACCTACTCCTGCTGTCTTCCCTGAAAGAAGTTGTACTACCCTACTTTGTAATTTGTAATCCAGAAGATACTTTTTCTCCTTTTAGAACTTATAGATTGTTCTTTCCTTGTAAACCTTATAAAAGCGTTTAGTGAAGGTACACCACTATAAGTGTCCATTAAACATATCTTATAAGATATTGCATCTTGCAAGGATGTCATAAAAACTTATTTGAGGATCTTATTTATGTAACTTCAATGTGCATTACTTGTTTTGTATTTTACAAAATGAATACAGTACTAGTTATCTCTTGAGCATTATAATTGATGAAGAGCCTGAATCTACTTTGTTTATTTAGCTGCAAATTAGAGAAAAAACCCATTACGTTGACACTGAGTAATTTGCTAAAAAAACATTTTTTTTCAAGAGCTTGGTGGATTTCATTAGGATTAGGTTGAGTGAGAAGAATTCCATTTTGTTGGCTTGAGCCTTTGAGTTAAGATTTGTCCCTGTCAATTAGAATATTATTGGTTCATTATCCTGTGTGTTTTCTGTACATACTGCTTTCTCATTAGTCTGTTCCCTTGCAGAACGGAAAGCTGTTGCGAAACATAAAGTCCCACTCGGCTGATGTTGTGTGTCTCCATTGGGAGGAGGATGGGAAAAAGGTTTTACTTTCTGTTCAAACTTCTGACAGACTACTTTTCCATGGTTAATAGTAGTGCAAGTCTATTCAAGTTTAATGCAAGTTATTTATCATGCAAGGATTAAACGTCAGCCAGTTGAGGTCTGACTTTATTTGGGCTTTCATTTGTGAACTAAACTGCATTATTTCAATTACATTGAGTAAAGGAAAATAGTTCCTTATTTGAAAATATATTGAAAATTAAAGCCAAACTGCCCTCTCTTTCTCGTGTTGAGAAAATCCATTTCTACCACAGCAGCCATTTAACATCCATTTTTTTTAATCTAAAAGTGAAAAGTCATTTAGCATCCACCTGCAGATTCAGTTTATGCTCCATGATGAAGCCATTCTTGATTTGTTTTTATCTCTTATTAACTCGAAGAAGCTTAAAGAGTTGTTAAGCTTTCTTGCTGGATTGAACTTCCGTAAGTTGTATCTCTAGTTCCAAGATCAAACGAATTGTCTCAGACTGTTAGTGTGCAGTATTTTTCTGTTGGGGAACTGCATGTTTTGATCTTTGTTATCTCTGTTAAGGTTTCGTAGCAAATTTTACGGTGTAGCAGATGACTTGCAGTGAGTTGCTGCCCTTATGTAGAACCTGAAACTTTATGCTATGATACTTATTAGTTCGGAGGGCTTCCAGATATGTTTTGGGTGCTTCGCTTTCTGTGCCTTCTTAAATCTGGATACTTTTGTTTCACCTTTCCTGACCTTGTAACTCTTATCTCTTGGAATTTAGGACAAGAACAGTAATACCTCCAGTTATGAAGATCGAACTTCACGGTTCTTTCCTCCTCCCCCTAGAGTTCCTAAGATGCCTGGACTTGTACCTGGGGATAGTGGCTTCATGGATGATGGAGAGGATTCTTTCCAGGAGCTATCAAATTCTTCACATCAAAGATATAACATTTTATGTAGCGGGGACAAGGATGGAAGTATCTGCTTCAATATCTTTGGCATATTTCCAATAGGGACAGTTGTAAGTTGTTTGTCTTCATTAAAGATGTTTTGGTGTTTTTTTTTTTGAGTGATGTCTGTTTTCATTTCACCCGTCTCTTTGACTAATTGTCTAATATTTTATTTCTATTATGTGGATTACTTGGACTTACTCGCTAGAATATACACAACCTTGTTGTCTCCAGTTCACTCTCAAGCAGCAATGTTGCTAGCCGACTTCTGAATGCTTCCATTTGTAAGGTATGTTTACTTTGTTGTCAACGGTCTTATGATATCTTAGTAGTCCAAAGGTTGAAGTATTTATGTCTTGTTCAACGGTACATTTTGCTATGTCTTGCTTATTCACATCAATATTTTATTTTAGTTTCCATTTCAAATAATTTTATTGGAATTGATACCGGGAAGGTAACAGAACAGTCTCAAACACCACAAAACAATAGTGATAAAAGTAGTAATAGTAATTTAAAAAGAAAAATAGTGATAGTGATAAAAGATGCTTATGCAGAACCAGCTTTGGTTGCTCAAAAAACTTAGTGTAAGTGTGTAACACATTCCAAAAAATGATGACATCTTTAGAAATCAGGTATTGGCACTTTTGATGTGACTTGTCAGGGGAATTCTTTGCATAGATTGTGCCAAATTCATGCCTAATCCCTATTCATCGTTCTCACTATGTATGATGTCATTGAAGGTGGCCTTGTCTAAAGATCTTTGCCATTTAGTAGTTTTGTGCAATGGGGATCTGATCACTGATGAGGTTGATCAAGGTGAAGGACATCATGGGTTACTTGGCTTTCACTGCTTAGTCCTCAATACTTCAATATTTTCCAAAAGGTAATTGTAAAGCGAAACTTTATGAATTTTCATCTCCTGTTTTAAGATGTGAAAATACTCTATTTTGCAGCAACCAGCAATTGTTGTTTCTGAGACAATCGTCACAGATGATGATAATAGAGATGATTTGACTTTTACTTGCATCGACTTTATGGGGAAATTAAAAATGAAGGAACTTGAATATTGGAGATAAAAATGCTGGAAAAAATTGTTTTAAGAATTAAAATAAAAAGAACAAAAAGGGAAAATTTGATAGGGCAGAATGTAGCATATCTGTGACACATGTTTTTGAGGGTACGAGGTGCTTCGATTTTCCACCAGTGGCTCAGTGTGTCACTGCTGAATGGATATTAGGCGTCATTAATTTGTACAAGGAGCATAGGCTGCCAGTTCAGTGAGATTAGGCAGAAAAAGTAGTCTGACTGAGAAGTAGATTTAAAAAAAAGAGAGATTAGGCAGAAAAGTAAAAACAATTTAGAGAGCGCCTTGAGCTAAGAAGTTTTGGTAGCTATGACCCATGAAGTTAAAGGGTATCTGAGAGGTATGTATATAGAAGTTGGTTGATTGGAGGGAAGCTACTTGGAAGAAGAGTGACACTCTCCAGAAAGAATGGGCTTTGCTACAACAGTTAGAATTTGTTTCTCTTTCAGTCTTTCATAGAGGCTCCATAGATGTTAGTCGGATGGGTCTTTTTGATATTAGTATGGGTACTCATATGGCAATCATGAATGAGACTTGTATTTTTGTTAAAGCCAAAGATAGCCAAGTACTTTTGTTTGATTATCTTGATATGATTTAATAATAGAAATCCTTAAAGAAGAAATAATATAAGTAATTAGTTTAGAATTTCCTGTCCTTGGAGAGAAGAAAAAACAAGAGAATTCAGCGGAGGCAAAAAAACTAGGTGATTCTGTCCTAGCCTTGGTGGACAGAGTTATTTGATACCTATTGCTGGTTGGAGGTGGCGGTATTCCGTGGAATTAGTCGAGGTGCGCGAAAGCTGACCTGGACACCACAATCGTCAAAAAAAAGAGAAGAGAATTTGTATAAGAGTAATATATAGTTATTGTATGTACTGGATATTGGTTGTGAATAGTATGTCGTTGGTTCGCTTGATGGAAGTTGAAGGCATTGGATGGCGGTCATGTGCTCATCCATTTGGGGCGTGATAACGCTTGTTGGGACGATGTTGATAGTCATCAAAGCATTATTACTGTCCGTGGGACTTGGCTACATTTGACGCATAGACCTTTCCAACATGGAGTTACAATATTCAGACATGCGTGAGGCTTATGGGTCTCTGTCAAGAGGAAGCGACTTTGTGGATTTCATGGGCTACTTTGACATGGCATAGGATTTAAATTCTTTAGTGGTCGAACATACCTACACTCACTCTGTTAAGTAGGTCAAGCTAGGGTGGTGTAGGGCCTGAAAGGACATGCCACTGTTCTATGACTCCTGGCTCCCAGCAGAGTAGTTTACATCAACAACATACCTAGTGAAATTCCATAAGTGGGGTGTGGGGAGGGTAGAGTGCATGGAGACCTTACCACTATCTCGTGGAGAGTAGTTTACATAAGTATAGTAATATGAAGACTGGAGAATATATCCCAGGTTTGGTTTGATCCCTTCATTTTAAATAATGGACTTCTCCAACATTTTTTCTTACAGTAGTGCTCCAAAAGTTTCTTGGATTTCCTGCAAATGAGATTGAGTGCCTTATATCTTATTTTCTCTCACCAAGTGCTGGTCCTTGTTGGATCAGAGGACTTAGCTCCTTCAGGTCGGGGCTTTCGGTGGAGGACTTTCTGTGGATCCACTCCTATTTACATTAAGAAGAAAAGTGTCCTTTTGGTGGAGCCAGTTGCATAAATAAATATGAAGCAGCTGAATCATGTCCTTATTTAGCAGAGGATGTTGGAAGGGTTGGGCAAAGCACTTAATGTAGAGCTATAGTGTGTGCCATGAAGGTGTGCAAAGTTATCAGGCAAATTCAGGCTTAGCACCTGCATAACTCCTTATTACTGTGATTTGCATTTGACCATTCACAATCACAATTGCAATATATGTTTTCATGCTAACAAAGATTCTTACAATCATACTTGGATACTGAGATGGTTTATGATTTTCCCTTAAACGAACTGCTTGAATTGTGTTTTGTTGATTTGAGTTTATTTGGCATGTATCTTAACTGCTGTAACCAACCAACCTCAGGAAAACTGAACTTCACCAGGTTGCCCAACAGGCTTCCAACATTGAAGATCTGAGTGAAGTCATCCGTACATCACTATCAGTCATGTCTAAAATATGGTCCGATGCTATGCACACATTTCACGATAAGTTCAATGCTGTATCCACATTGATCGTTGACCATGGTAATGCTCAAAATCCAAAACTCAACCTTAATGGTTTCCTTCTCTTCTGCGTTGATGTTAAACTTTTGTTTTCCATTTTTCGCCTAGGACTTGACTCTACTCCTCAGGATGAGTTTCTAAGCCTTTTAGGTGGCGCCAGAGCCAGTCCTCCGCTTCATCAGTTTTTAGAAAATTCTCTTGGTGAGGCGGTATGACCTCTTCCACAGGAGCATTTAATTAAGGAGAGGAATTACTGGTTTAATTTTTTAATTTATTTAACTACTATTGCCAGGGTCTCAAGCGGGTAGCAAAGGCAGTTAATGGTGCGGGGAAAGAGCTTCAGTTAATTGTTCTTGATCATCTCCAGGTGTCCTTGACTTTTTCTCTGTTTTAAATTTGTAAAACAAAGATAATTTTTTTCATGGTGTCAGAACTGCACAAAATTGTCATTTATCCTAAGGCAAGGCTGTCTCCGATCTATAATATTTCATAGAATAATTGTCAGATGATACCCATTCTAAATGTGCCTCAGAGTCACATAGAGTATCACAGGTTTAACCAGTTTACAAGGTTAACCAACTCTTATTGGCCTAGTAGATGTTTGATTGCCTGTTTTTTCCCTCGGGATACAGCTCAAAATCTGAATGCAGTACTGTTCTTAGTTTTTACTATAGTTGACTTTCTTTAAAAATAAAATCTGGTTGTCTGTTTTTTAGAGTTAAAGGTTAACCATAGTGTAGTTATATGATGTGCTTGCCACTTTTTTATGAAAAAAAATGTTGTGCTAGTCTCTTGATGAGTCTAAAAGAAGATTGCAATTATTAGTTGATTTAATGGGTAAATTTTAAAATGGTTACTAGTTGTGTAAGAAGATGAGGTTCTTTTGCTCTTTTTTTTTTTTGATGACCGTGGTGTCCAGGCCAGCTTTTGGCGCACCTCGACTAATTCCATGGGTTACTTGTCAGCTCTCACCAGCAACAGGTATTAGGTTACCCTGTCCACCAAGGCTAGGACAGATGGGAAGAAGGACCTAGTTTTTTTGTCTCTGCTGGGATTTGAACCTGAGACCTCATGGCTATCAACCACTTCATTAACCACTAGGCCACACCCTTGGGTGCTTGCTCTTTTTCTTTTTTCAAAGCACTGAATCTACTTGTATTTAGAGGAGTTTCTATAACTGCTGTGAAGTAAATGGAAATCTATCTCCATTTACTCAACTTAGTAATTGATGGTGGTTGGTAATAATATTGAAATTATCACTTGAGTACTCCTACTTTCTTAGTAATATTTACTTTTGTCAATTTCTTTGATGCTTTGAGAACTTAGCTTCTGTTTCCAGCCTGCTGCAGAAATTATTGGATTCAGAATTGGAGAATTGAGAGGGCTTTCAAAATGGCGTGCACGCTATAAAGGTATCGGCCTGGACGAGAAGTTGATGGATAATGCTACAGAAAGGGCTGGCATGTTACTCGTACAGGTTGAACGTTTTATGAGGGTTTTAGCTTCTGTTGTACAGCAGGTAAATTTTTATTTGTGTACTACTCATTGTACAATTTTCTCCTATATCTTTTGTGCTAAAAATCAGTTCTGATTTATTCTGCCAGTAAGGGACTGTATATTTGGTCTTTATATTTCTGAGTTGGCTTTACAAGATATTTAGGAGAAATGTTTTCTAGTTAGCTTGAAATGTTTGTTACTTTATTTGAAAAGAAATATGAAATGCTAATTTTCCTATTCTAGATTTCAATCTTAATGATCTCCTTCCACGTGAATTTGCATGATAGTATATTGACAGAGCTAGGCTTTTTTTTGACCTACTTCATAAGTGATCAATTTGGAGAAGTGCAAACGAATGCTTGTTATGCATTTTATATTTTTGCCTCCCTGCTTTTACGTTAAATATGCTTAGGTGCCTGCCGTTTACTCGTGATTGAGAATAATAGTGCTACTTAAGATAGGAAGGATGCCCCTCAACCCAAAGCAGCAATGAATAAAAAGAATTTCAAGTAAGCCTAATGTGCGCTACTTGCACTTTCTGGTGAATGTGATCATTTTAAACTTGTATGACCGTATATCCGTCTTAGCATCCTCGACTGCGACACTCATCTTGTGGGTGTGCTGGACTTGAACAGCCCAACATTCACTCCCATATAACATTGTTGGTCTAATTATCATGGTGGTTCTAATTAGTCTTGTTTTCAGTTTTCAAATTTTTTCAGCTGGCTTCTGAAATCTGTGAAGATTCTAATGGCTGAACCAAGTGATCAACTACCTTTTAATAGGTTTAACTTCCATACCTTCTTTATTGTTTCCACCATTATCAATTTTTTTATCAACTTACAAATGGTATCACTTGGTTTTAATGTTAAATGGTCTTCCTCTGTGCTTCTTTGTTTTGACAGTGAACTTGTTATTATATTCTTGAAATTCCTGTATGATCAAGATCCTGTAAGGCAGTTACTGGAGCTTTCTGAGGTAGATAGCAGTGTCGAAGTAGACCTGTAAGTTGTACTCCAGCCAAAATAAGTTTGTGTACGAGACAAGTTATTATGTTTTATTCTCCACTATGTTTATGTTTTAGTTTAAGGTTTGACCTTTATGTAAGGTAGTAATAGTAGAAGAAACACTTTCCTATGTTCATTACCTCTTTCCATTTTTCTTTTCCTTGCCTGTGGGGGCTGAGGGAAAAAAACTAAAGCCTCGCTGCAAATTTTTCGTTTTTCCTAAGGCGAAGTTGCTTAAACTCATTACTATAAATAGAGGTTGTTGGCTCCTTTTCCATGATTATTGACTAAAAAAATTAAGGCACTTGAAAAAGGACTGGCAGTTATGGTCTATGAGAAGTAGGAGAGCATGGAAAGAGAAGTCATGGTGGGCTGAAGAAGTTTCAGAATGGTCCAAATGTCACAGATTGGACCAAGACCCTTCTTAAGTAACATTGACTGCTGAAAGTTCTTGAACTGGATTAATATAAAGAAAAGTTTCCAAATATTGAATGTGTGAAAATGTGTTCTTTTTTTATTTTTGTGTTTTGTTCTATTTTGCAACTGAATCAAATCCAAAATGGTATATATTTGGTTTCTCTACTACTTCTATGTTGAGAACTTGAAAGTTCCATGATAAGTTTGATGCAGCTGTACTTAATATGACGATGTCGTCAATAGAGCTTGTTGGAATAACCAGGATCCTGTTTTATCACTCTTAGAAATGTCAATTATCTTAAGCATCAAAAAGTCAGAATTTGATTAGGCGTAGGATTTGGCTAGCCCAAATTTCATGTCAAATTATTCCAATACTCCAAACTCTTTCAGCTGAAGGTTTAACTTTGGGGATTCATTTGAAGATCACTGCTTAATTAGCAATGTTAACTTTTTTGTGTGTGGATGATTTGGAAGCTGTTATGGTTATCAAAAAAATAGAAGGCTATTATACTCTTCTGATCTCACTCCAGAATCAGAATAAACTAGTTTCACCTACTTTTGTTTTGCATTTTTATTGTGCAGAGCCTATTCTTCTCTTGTATCAATGTTGTAATTCTAAAATTTATGTTCTTTCTGAATTAGGGAAACGATGGAAAGAATTAAACAACTAGCACATTTTGGAGGGTTTTCAGATCTAGAATATTTGAAAAGGACGCTTTCACAAGAATTTCAACAAATGGAGGCTTGGTACATCTTCTCTTTATTTTTTTCTTTCCTAGATTTGTGAATAATCTTTGTTAGAATATTCTATGTGGTAGTGATCACTGTTAAAGATCCTGACTGCACGTGAAGCTTGGCCCATATTTAAAAAAAAATTATTTGTTACTTTTCCTGTTCAAATATTGGCTGTTTGGGCATGCAGTGGATATTGTTTAGCTGGATTTTGATACTCCTATAGTGCCAACAGACCAAGAATTTGGGAAGAATTAGTGGATGCTCTTGTGTGTATACATCCCAGATTCATGTTTTATTATTGTTGCATTCTTAGTAGTTGCTTGCTGTCTGGTATCTGTGTTTACTGTTTAGATATCATGTGCCTAACTGTTGGTCCAAACACACGGGAATTCAGTTTCTATCTAACTTAATTGCTATTTATTAATGTGGAGTGCCCATTGCCCTAGCATGGGGCTTTTTTTTCTGTGTGTTTGGACATCATTTGTCCAACTGTTGATTCAAACAATGGGAAGGTCAATTTCTTCTACCTTAATTTCTGCTTGTTGGTGATTTATTAATGTAATGCCCACTGCCCAGCATGAAGCTTTAATGGTTGATTGCAACAATACCAGTAGTAAGAAACAAAATTCATCTCCATTGAGTGCAGAATAAAAGGTCAACTTTCTATTACTTAAGGAATTTATCTTTCTAAAATTGGAGGTTTCATTGAGGATCTAGAAATGGTATTTTCTGTTAGAGACCATCAACAGTAAAGATTTGTATCTCCTTTCTTTGTGCACATTACTTCATCTTCTTTGTCTTGTTCAGATTATGAATAGAGAAAATTCTGTTCACTATTGATGAAAGTTAATCTGCTCTACATATGGAGTTATTAAAATAAATTGAGCTTGCAATCTTGGCTATTTTGGCTTTCTTGTTTACATTGGTCGTTTCTATGTTTACATTTTCTTTTTTAACTCCCTGTCGTCGTGTATGAGTGATGGTAACTTGGAAAGGATCGTGATTTTGGACCACCTAACTTATTTGGATCTTGCTCCCCCTCTGTCGTCATTATCATTGATCAGGAGGAAGTAAGGGATTGCACATTTAGAATACAATGTTTTAATCCTCTTTTCTTTTCAATTTTGCTACAATCAGGTTTGGTATGATGATCTTACTTTTTTTTGTTTCTTCCGAAATTATTGTCTTGAAGAATGTACAAAATGTCCTCCATGAACTGGCTATCCTATTTTTATTCAAGTTCTCCTGATAGAGGAATTGTCAGTTGTCAATGAAGGCTGCCATCATTTATGCTATGTTTGGTCTTTGATGAAAAGAGAAGGGGGTGGAGGGCTGGAAGTAAGGCGAAGAATATGAGCCATCTAACTTTTTTCAGAAAAAAAAAGGAGCAGGGTCATTTAACTTGTTTGGTAAGGAAGTACAAGAGGAGGTGAAATGAAGTAGAGGGGCTGCGTTCTGCTCCATGTTAGCTTTCTCAATCCATCCAAAACTAGATAGAAATGAGGAAGTGTGTTAGTTTTACTTCTTTCCAACTGGACCAAGCAACCTGAAGTGAATCATAGTAGTTCAACTCGAGGAAGTAATCATATAGGTTTGTCTCATTCACTCTCCCCCCTTCTTTCCAGGAAACATAGTTTCCGGCAGAAATGCAGAATACATTATACCTTAAGCTGATTTTGCAAGGTCATTTTCAGATTCTCAGAAACACTGGGGATTTAGCAGCTCACATCTCAGCATAAGGAAGTGTAAGATCCAAAAGCCATAGGGGTGTAAAAGAAAAACTGTCTCTTGAAGAAAGTATTAACAATAGAAAGGATATGTAGGCCTGCCAATGATGAAGCTTTCACACTTTTGATGGTATATATATGAATATCCAACTAATACAATGATTCTCCTTAATGAGATGCATTTTTTGTTGAATACCTTAGTTTCCAATGTGATGTCTGAAAAAGTATCATCCATTGTAATTGTAATATGACAGTAGTTAACATCTTATTACTAAAGTTTGAAAGCTTGACATAACCTCTTGAAGGCATTTCCTGTTTGGCATGACTAAATAAATCACTCAAATCTTGTGTTGTTTCCTTCATCTGTGGTTCAATTGGTTAATCTGATATCTGAATTGCAGTTTCAAAGATGCTTTTGAGATGCCATTTTCTACTATTTCGGAAAAACTACTTTGTGAGGATCTGCTGCCACTTTTTCCTATTGCATCCTCTTCAAAACTAAAGCCTTACAAGGTTCCTACATCAGTGTCCTACTATGAGGTACTTGTTCAATCATAATCTATGAATAGCCTTGTCGAGTAAGCCACTCCTATTTGATCTTCCTAAGATTCTTATTTTTTTTTTCTTTTATGGTTTTCCTTTTCACTATTTGGTGTAATTAGGTTATTTGGTATTAAAAACCAAGTTCTCAAAACAAAAAAAAACAATTTGAATGGAATAGTTATGAACATAATTTGTTCTCGTGCTGTGTATAATAATGAATCATTAAAAAAAAAATTGGAGCTTCAAAATGACCTCATCAAGATCTGGCTATGTGGTGGTGGTCCACAAAGTCTAAAAAATATATGTTCACAAAATTATGGTGATCGTTGTCTAATTCTTGGTAGAAGTTCTGAAAGCTTAATTTCGCTGTAGCTTAAACTTAAAAATTGCATTAGTTATACCTGATTATTCTTGGAGTTGTTGAGAGTCGGTAATCTATAATGGATGAGAACTGAGACATAACCTTATGATCCCTTTCCATTCGTTCAGGACATTTTGCATGATGCTTCAGATAGTGAGATACATCAACAGACGCTCACTGGCTACATATCCTTCATATTACCAGATGATTCTCTTTCAGTCACAAACTGCATAGGTATTGTCAGGGGCCTTACACATGATTTAAGCAAAGTGGACAGCATACGTGATCCCATAGAAGCGGCCCTCTTATGTATTCCTGATGGATATCACTGTATTGATCTCTCACTTTATAAAGTAAGTGGAAAATTCCCACCTGGTGTTAATTTTCTATAACCTACAAGTTTTCTAACCCTTCAACTGCCATTAACATTTCATTATTCAAAGCAGGAGGGTCAAATTGTTTTACTATTAAACGAAACTGCAACCACTTCTGAGAGTTCTGGAAATGCTTACATGATGATTCTACAAGCTGGTGACCTCCCATTTGTATCTCTTTCAAGATCTACTTCACCCAATTCTTGGAAGCTTCACGAACTTCAGGTATATGACATCATTACTCTACCAGTAAATAATTTGCATAAATTTCTCTTGGAAATCTGTATCCGATAGCATGCATTCAAGTTTGTGATGTTGGATGGATTGTTTTTGCTCAGTTTACACCATTGCGTCACTGAATTTGAAATAGATAAAGGTGTATACATGCTACATGGTTTGTTATTCTGAACATCAGAAACTAATTGACTTTGAATCTGCATGATAATCTAGGATTCTGCTATATACCTGCAACTGGAGAGTGAAAAGGTTCGAAGCATTCCTCATTCTGTGGTTTCTCCCTTGGCAGTCAGTGGTGAGTGGTTATATTTGTACTATTTTGGGTTCCAACTGTTGTTAGTATCTATAGGAATAGAGGCTAACACATTCATGAGAACTAACCAAGAAAATTCTGGGCTTAAAATGTTTAATCGCTTCATACCAAAAATGAATACATCTGAACACCATTGGTCCTACTCATTTGAAGGCCGAAACACCTATTTCTTTGTCAATTAGAACTTCAGTTTCAAGCTAAGCTAAGCTAATGGTATTTAGAGAATCTTTATCCCCCACCCCCACCCCCACCCCCACCCCCGGATAGCTAATAGGGCCACTGTGAATTGCAAATGCACTTAAAACTAGAATCCTGTAATGACAGATGGAATTTCATCCAGATACACATGATATTATCGTTAATAATTCTCATGTAATATGGATGACTATTGCTAGACACTTATTCGTTTGGTTTGGATATCCTAGCAAGTGATTGACATTTTCAATATGATTTTCTTTATCAGCATCAAGAGGTGTAGCTTGTGTTTTTGCTGCAAGAAAGCGTGCTTTGGTTTACATCTTGGACGAAGATGAAGATGAAGTTTCTGATACAGAGTGACAGTACCTTGCTGTTTGCTGGGTCTTTTGCACGATCTATTAATTTTGGTCAGATAAGCCAGTGTCTATTTCTTTTTACTAAATTGTAGACTCTTTGTACACACTTCTAGTTAGTTAATAGTTATTAGTTGGATGGTGTTAAATCTGAAGGATCAACAATTCTACTTGACATTGAAAAATGAAAATATATTTAATTTGAATTGCATGAAACAATAATTCCTTTCCTGTTTGTCTGAAAAAAGAAAATTCAAACCTTCACAAAGAAAGTATCATTGGTCTCATTGTTTCGGTTGTGAATATAATTTACTTTTTATCATACCCTTCCACAACAAAAAGGTCAATATACTACCACATGTTTCTCAACTAATCATAAAGCATTTTGTACTGTGACAAGCTAAATGGATTGGAAGTTGTATGACTCAACATATCATCAAATATTCAAAGTAAAACGAAATACAATTATTCATTCAATATAACAAATTTTTGAAGGTCCACCACATCACATTTTGATGATATGTTCACAACAAATGTTTCTATGAGGCAAATATTATGTTTTCTTTTGATACTCATTACAACAAAACACTAAAAATTACAGCATCAGTCAACATAAACATAAAAACATACTTGCTACAATCTTGAGTTAGCACAAGGCAAATGAAGTCACTTCCATCCGTCCCTAGTAGTAGAAATCAGGCCGAAACCATGGGAATTTCCCTTCAGCTAGGGCCATGAAAACTGCTCGTCTTTGAACTGCATATAATATGCTGAGAAAACTATCATAAGCTTATGTTATTCTGTTAATGGAGAGAGAGCAATCTCCATGGACAGGCATAACTGTACATTATAAGAGGCTCCTAGGTTCAGATTGAGCCCAAACCAGCACCAGATGCATATGGATTGTCAAACCAAATTCCAAGAGCGATAATACGCTTCTTAGAGGAAAGCCCTTACACATCATATCCAAGTGGTTGCTAAGGGGAAAATCAAATCTAAGAGCCATCCAGTTCAGTAATTTGTGCTCTTCTTTCGGCAGCTTTCTTCCTGATGAAAATGCCCCATCTCAAGGCAGCTTTGAGTTTGAGCCACCCTACAACAGCCTTACCAGAAGAACGTGTACGTTCCTCATTAAAACCAAAAGTAGAAGACATGTTGGGCATGTATGCTGATCCATACTGATAATTCTCTTCTGCAACACTAGAAGATGCATGACCCTGTCCCATGCTGAACATACGTAGCAGATGTTGCATGTCTTCATTTTCGAGCATCTCATGACTTTTCATACGTATCTCTTCCTCTGTTAAGAAGTCCTCAGCTCCCTTATAAGGATTAGGCGTGCTAGCAGCAAAATAGCTAGACATTGATGGCTGTGGTGGGCGAAGGGCCAGCATGCTGTCACTCCCATGCGGCTGAGCTTGTTGTGACGTGCCTAGCAAATGGTTCTGAGGAAATGAAGCGCCATTTAACTGCATGTTGCCATTTAGATTCATGTTCTGAGGCTGCATAGTGTATCTGCCACTGAGGCTATCATTATACCCTGGTAACAGAAAAATATCTCATTTAAAGTTACAAATAGGAAGAACTTATAGCAACCCAACAGACAAATGAGGTCATAGTATAATTGGTCAACTAGCTCGCTAAACAGGTAATTGCAGGTTTTAAGCCTGAAACTAGGTATCCTTCACTCATGCAGAGCAGTAAACAATGCAGGTTGAGAGACCTACTTCTGTGCGAAACAATTTGCTGAGAAATACATTATTTTATTTACAGAATAATCGAAAAGATTCGGAAAAACTATCTTGCTGGTATCAAATTCAAGAACAAAAGGAACATGTCATACACTGCTTGTGTTTATGCTTTTTTCACTTAGGAAACTTTTCTTCTTGTTAAGACACTATTTTAGTGACGAATTATTATTCCAATCAACAAGAAATCACACCAAGAAGCCAAAACAGCAAAAAGAGGAGTGGGCAGAATCCAACACAGTTCATGAAGAATGTATCTTAGGCTGTGAAGAATTATTGTTCCAATCACCCAGAAACCGTCCCAAACAGCAGTAAAAGCAGAGGGGGCAGAATTCACACTTTAACAGGAACATATCTTAGGCACCAAGGCATATTTATACCTCCCATGTTCAGTCCTGAATTCATAGAAGGCTGCTCTGATGATATTGAAGCTGGAAGACTTCGTAGATTAGTTTGTTGATCAAAAGAGATTGTATGGTTCTGAGAGCCAATTGTAGGATCATTTTGAGACGAAACTGCGGCTTTATTCTGGCCCAGGCTTAGGAGAGATTTTCCATCATACTCAACAACTTGCATCCAGTTGTCATACGCCTTCTTAACTAAAGTATCCACATATATCTGCAAATATTGTTTGAGTTTGCTTAAGAACTTCATCATATACTTGGGAAAAAAGAACTAACATCCAAAAAAGGTCAATTTATGCAAATGATAGCAACACTCGTAACTCCATTGACCACTATTATGTGAAGTATCGAAATGTCACAGGGACAAAGGAGAAAGTGCAAACCGCATCTAACTAGTGTGGCAATTCTAGCAGTATCAAAAGGACCGTTGAATATTCTATATTATAGAAAGCAACTTGAAGGGTACAACATTACCTAGGGAAATTTCATTGTAATCAATTTTTGCATATTCAGCAGTTTGTATCCTTCTAACTATTGCCTAAAAAAAGTAGAAAAAGAACAGAGAAGCTGAATCAAGGTATTACATTGCTTCAGCAACTAATTTCTGGAGAATATCCCATAAGAACTTGGCAGATCATATCTCTAAGTTACAACAGCCAAATATAGTAAGAAAGAGCCTTTTCGAACTGTAGCAAGCAGGAAAGTTTGTTCTGAGGGACTTTTGTTAATAAAATTTCTTCTAAATGTGATCTGGGAGGACACAAACATGAAAACGAATATGTTTTGCTTCTTGAAGAGTAGTGACTTCACAAAAACGGTCACAGATTGGTAGAAAAAAAAAGCTCTTGGTATTCCATTGTAAAGAAAGTTGGGTAACCATGTGAAACCACAGACCCAATTAGAGTGCATGTCATTGTCTTCCTTCTTCATTTTGTCCCTTTCTTAAGCATGTCTAGATGAATCCATAATACCAAATTATACAAAAGAGAGAAAATAATTACAGATTACAAACCTTCTGATTGTCTGAAAGAGAATCCATTGAATGATACTGTCCGCCAGAGATTAAACCACATAATTCGTAGATATTATTAAAAACAACACCGACATTTCTCATATCATCGGGATAGTAGACATAAAGCTTCCCACTTAGAACACAGGTTTTTGCATGGTCCACAAGAGCATCCCACATCTTATTTGACATTCCACTTCCCAGGACCTGAAATAACAAGATGAGAAACAAAAAACGAATCATTAATATACAACTAACAATTATAGTTCTAATCTCCAACATGTTAAGTTTGAAATTTTTACATTTCGGAGCCTCTGCGAGTCTCTCACAACAAGTCGCAGAAAGTCTTCCACTTTATGTATGCCAGCTTTATTTAGCCTCTTGTGGAAGGATCCATCTTTTCCTATCTTTTCCAATCTCCAAACTTCATCATCTAATGCAGGTGGATAATGTTTCTTGTACACTGCAAGGAAACAAGATTGGAGTTACTACAAACCTCAACAAACGTAATTGTAATTTCTATACAAAAGACACATTATATGGGCTTACATTCTCCTCTATGATCCTTGACAGTGAAGGCATCTGTTTTTGCCTCACGAATGCGGATTCCCTCACAGCAACCTGATGCTACCTTTAAGCCTAGCCTGAACTTTCTGCTTCTGATCCAGCTGGAGTTGTCAGTAAATGTCAACTCGCCAAGGGTGCCAACACCTTCCTTCAATATCACTTGCAATTCTCCAGTAAGGAGAGGCCTCTTGCCTTCACGCTCCTTCACTATATGAGACTCAAATTCTTCTTGAGTCCAGCCATCATCATCCTCATTGTTAAAATCTCCTTCAAGCACAATAACATCTAGTTTAACTAAGGACTCGGGACCTGATGTTACAACATGGTTTGTATTTCCATCAATCAAGACAATATGTATTGCGGAACCCTGCTCTCCTTCTACTTTTCCTCCTGTGAAGAGAGGTAGTGACAGTTTGGACCGAAACTGAAGCTGCAAATTTCTCCCATCAGGCCCTTCAATTCTTTTTGGCGAAACCCTGCATGGTTATCATAAAATTCAATCCCGGAACAGGGTGAACATTCAATTATAGAAAATAGAGTACATGAACAGCTCAAGCAAGCAAAGGCATAGATTGATCTTTGATGCAAAATTGAATTAGGGGTCACATCCTCACACTGCACTTCCTAGTCATGCTAGTGTTTGGGATATTAGGTCAATTTTTTGGTCAGTATCCAATGGAATGGAGACTTGCTAAAAGTTTACACATTTCACACGTAGTATTGGGAAAATCAATCTGCTCTAGCACTGAAATGAACTAGAAGTCAGAATGATCCATACAAACTGCTGAAGCGGAAGGATATTCCCTGTGAGAAGGTTCAATACCATGGAACTTATATAACAATAAGCATATCAAACAAAATAAATAGTCAATTACAATCTGATAGACACATAGGACCGTGTCCATGTAAAAGGTTACTAGTCTATGGTTTATGTTAGAAAAGCTTTTTTTTAACCACTTCAAACTCTGAAAACATTATTAAGATTTAGTTCTTTCTTAAATTGACTTCCTGCATCTGTAACCACTTTCACTAATCCTAGGGATTGACTGCTATAACAAATATTGGCCTTACCTAAATTTAAATATATAATTGTACAAGACTAGCGAAACCTCCCCTCAAGTGTTTCCAACATCTACAATTCATATCCCATTCTAATTCAGTTAAACATTGACCAGTTCACAATTGGATATACCAAATGACTCTGATGAGTGATGGTATATTTCCCATACATTCAAACATCCTGACAAACTATGGAAAATCAGATTTGTTCTCTGAAAGATTGAGTGATGATCTGTGAAGCCATACCTTGCATTAAGTTTAGCAGATCCAAGTTTAGCCAAAGCACGCTCCACTTCTTCACTAACCTGGTAAACAAAAATGGACATTCATAAATAAGTAAACAAAAGCCACTATAAAAGAAACATTGTACAAATACAACACGAATGGACATGTTTGCATAGTCTGGTCATCCCAATCACATAAAATATTAGCACCATTCTGCGCCTGCATTCTATCAAAACAATGTAGAGACCCATGGGATGGTGACAAGCCCATCGAATCCAAATGTTTCAAGTACATGTACATAAGACATTAATATCTTAGCTCTTACAGCTAAACAGGCAAAGGTTGAATAAAGCCAGGGTAACACGCAAAAGTCTTTTACTACCAACACAAATACATTTTGAGTCCAAGAGAAGAACTGCTAAAAGATCATCTGGAGCACAGACATGCTTAAAATATGCTGTTCACATAAACAATAAAGACAGAAATAAATTTTTGCACTCAGTAAGCTCTTGACAGGAAAATTTGAAGCTACTTTTCTCCAGAAACTATGCGTATAAGCAGGATATGGAGACAGCTCTCGCTGGTGAGAGAGAGGGAGGGGGGAGGGGTTTCTCAGTGAAATTTCTACAATGATCAAAGCACATATAGTTTTAGAAAATATTTCAGCATATGAAATAAATGGTTTTACACGAAACAATGACACATCCATTTCAAATATCTGGCAGTGGCTTTACTTGGCCTGTATAGTCACAAAGCTTGCAGTTATGATTATTTCATTGTATTCCCTCAGAAGTAAATATCTGTCATGCTGAGTCTTCTGGAAATATATATCATGCGACAGTAGTTATGTAATTGAAAATCGAACTTTCACAAGTTACCATGAAGTGGTAGGTTGGTTAGATGAAACTTCACATATGTAATGCCCAATGAATAAGATGAGAGTTCTAAAGGGGGCCTAATAATCTTACAACTCTTCGAAGAATTGGCTCCAGTGATGAGCAGAGTTTCTGCAGACTGTCCACCTTTAGCGCTTCAACAATGACACTGCAGTAACCATGTACTTTTCAATAAGGGTGCTACAGTTAACATGAATAGTGCACAGAAAGATGGGTAAAGCTATAAAAGTCACTGATTTCAGCTTCTCTAAGAAAATATAAGACATCCAGGTCACATGATGTCACGTCAGATGATACCACAACAAAAATCAACAGAAATAAAGACCTCTAAAATGAAAAGCTTTTACTGATCACTTGCTAAGAGAAAAAGAAAAGGGTAGAGTGGACCATCAATCTATCACTTAGACAATCAGAGGAAGCTACAAGTGTTTGCAGGATTACAAACACCTGGTAATGACTTCCCTTAGGAAGCTCAAGTATGTCCCCGGCAAGATACAGAGACAACTTTCCCTCTGAATGGTGATTGAGAATATGAAATGTGGATAATCTTATTGGCAACTAACAGTGAAGATCCCATTTGAAAGTTGATCTAGTGGACCACTTCCTGTCCTGTGGGGCTGTGACAGGGGCAGTCATGTAATGTTATTCATTGCAAGCTATTTGCAACATGATCAAAATCCTTCAACTCACCTCCTCAAATGACACAAATTCTTAAAAAGGAATCATGAATTAACCACTATAAATCTCTTCTCATTCTGTGCCATAGCTGATCAAATAGTAGATTGCTTGTAGTTATGACAAAGCACCAGACTCAATTTTCTCTCATAAACCAACACAAAGAGCAAGCTAGTTATCAAGCCAGATTCAATCAAAAAACTTCGTTCACTTGCAGTCAACACCAAACAACCAGAAAACAAAGCTCCCACTCTCTTCTCTCCAAGGATCTTGATGATAACACCTCATTCCTCACACACAATTCATCAAGATCACATTTTTCTTACTAAAAATTTTAATTCACCACCACCCCACAAAACAGAATCACCATTCTCCCCTTTCCACAACAATTCTTGCAATACCCTCACTTAAAACTCTACAATTTCTTCAAACCAACTCAAATTCCCAGCAAAACCTTACATAATAACCAATTACTCAAACAACCCAACTGCACTGTTCAGTACTAAAATTTGCAACAAGAAATAAACAACTACAGAAAAAAAAAATACCCTTAACAAAAATTTAAAAAAAAAACATTTTTTTAATCAAATTTACCTTGCAAGAGCAGGTCTTTTCCTATCAGGTTGACCTTCTTCACTACTACTTGGATCCAAAACACGTTTTTCCATATACCTTGTCTGCATTTTCTTTGACTATTAAATACTCCTCTTCTTCAAATTTTCAGATCTGATCTAAAGTTTCTTTCTTTTTCTTTGTTTAATTATTCAACTGTTTGTATAGTGAGACTCAAAACTTTCTTCTTTTTTTCTCAGTGGATACAAGAAAGTGAGAAAAAAGAGCGAAAAAGGGGGAAAGCGGGAAAAAATTGAAAGAAGAAAGAAGATGAAGAGATGTTTCTGGGAAAGTTCATGGAAGTATCATTCTATGAATGTTTCTATTTTGATGGCTTCCTCTTTTTTTTCCTTTTTGTCTTTGTACACTGCATCTATATCTACACTATATATATCCCACGCGTGCCTTTTTATTTCACGCGCTTATTTTTGGACTCTCCATTTTGTCCTTTTCAATTTAAATTATCCCTACTTGACCTCCTCGTTTCTTTTTGCTGGCGGCTTACGATTTGTCCTTAATTACTTGTCCATTTTTTCTTTTTTAGTTGTTCCTAGTTACTTATCTATTTTGACAAATTAAGAAAAGGATAATTTTTTTACCTATTATACCCTCAATTAATTATTTTGAAAAAGGTAGAACTTCTTGAAAATCTTAAGTTTTTAATTCATACACTTCATAATTAATAAGGGTAAAATGGTAAACTCATTATGTCAATCATTGTTTTCTTAATAGGTGTGTCAATTCAAAAGTGGACAAGTAATTTGGGACAGATGGAGTAGTTATAGTTCATTCGGAAACATACATTATATAAGACGATTGGTTAGTGGCGTAGCTAGAAATTTCGTGAAGGCAAAGTGTATGGTTAGTGCAAGGCATTGCCACTGCTCTACCGGAATGTATTGTTATTAAGAGTGTCCAAAATAATATATATATATCAATTTAAATAAAAATTTGACCTATATATAGTGTAATTTTCTGACAAAGTATATCTAGTTGGACATCCTGACACCATTATAGCTCTGTCCCTTAGGACTACTTATTTATGAAACTGATTTTATAAATAAGTTTTTTGTTTTAGAATTATAAAAAATATTAGACATAAAATAGTAAAATATTTGATTAAACTAAAAGTAATTATAAGCTGAAAAATCATAAAATGGAGCGATGGATTAATGACTTTCGATTTAAAAAAAGAAGAAGATATTTACTAAATACTATGCAAGTCAAAATGTAATCATAAATTGACTAATTCAAAAACTTATATATTTTTGAGAGTTTCGAACTAGATTATAAAAACTTTTATAAACCGCGCAAAATTCTTAAGAACATTTGTTAACCTAACTATTTATGTATGTTTCCCACAGGGATAAAAAAAAAAAAAGGCAAAATAAAGAAACTATATTGAATAATGAATCAAGGACCACTAGACTATTTATTGAATGTTTGTTCATTTTATTTCAATAGCATTATATTGATCCTGAAGAAAATAAAGAATGGCATTTGGTCAATAGACACATATCCATAAACTGGTGTTCTATTTCTTCAAGTAACCATTGCATGACTATATATTATGTTTGACTAGAAGTATGCATGATATATATGACATAACCAGTAAAATTTATTTAGACACCCGAATTATGATATGTTTCAAATTGAGCACATGGCAGATGATAAAATATTTCTATTATATTATTTTGACTCAATTTATTTTAAAGAAACAATTGTGAGTATTTTAAGTGTCATTACGTAGATAAGCAAATCATTCAAAATATGTCATATTCCTTAATTATATAACATTAATCTCAATAAGTCGTAAAATTTCATGCATGTTCAAGTTAATGTTGATGTATATAATTAAAGAAGAAGATATAAAATATGACTAACTTATCTATGTAAAAAGCGCAACATCCAACAAAACCTTGATAAAGATGTCTAATATAAATATTTTATCATAGGTTTAAGCGGTCACTTGAAATAGGTCACAATTCAAATATCTACATAAATTTTATTGATAAATTTAAGAGATTATCAATGTATTCCATCTCTCCCAATATACTTGAAGACATTAAGGCCGGTTTTATCTGCTTAGTATACTGACCCTATTTAATTTTTTTTAGAAGAAAGGAAACCCACATGGCCGATTACAAAGCATATCATTTGGATTTCGGCATAATTCAATAATTTTGACTTGAATTTATTTTATTTTTTTTATATAGAAATTGTGAACCCATTAATTATAAATGAGTTATGATTTTGGTAGCAATTGAGAATTAGTCAAAAATCATAAATTTTAAATTCTCAATTCACTTTCGGAGTAATATTTTTAATAATAATTAGAGTAATTTATGCACAAGGAGTAGTCCATTGGTCCACCATCAAATAATAATTGTCGATCAATGATATTATTATATCCAATCTCATTTTTTACCTTAAACAAATGTTGTTGACCTAGTAGTCAATAAATTAGAGTTGGTGTGTAATAAAGTAGTATAATGATAATATTAAATTAAAATCCAGGACTTGGTCTAGGTTAGGAAGTACCGACAAATGATGAAATATTTGGTTATTGATGATGATAAATAGTAATATCCTAAATGTGTTTATCTTTTTACTCTAAACTCAAAATGGTTAAAAAAAATAAAAGTTTTAGATTAATAAGAAATCTTTTAAGAAGAAAACGCTTCATTTTTTAACAAAAGTCGTTTAAAGTAGATTTTAGATTACAATAACAATCTGATAAAGATAGAGTATACGTAGATCTTATTGTTACCTTAGATAGAGAGACTGTTTTCGGTGAAAAAAAGGAAAAGGGCAAATGAGTAAGAAAAAGGAGAAAGTATGCACATGGTTAAGGAGTGGACGGCGGTAAGGGTTGATCGTGGTCGTTGGTTTAATGACTAAACAGACAATTAGTCATAATTATAGGATCCCACCCACGTGATTTAGCCTTTTAATTATTGCATTCTATATTCTGTATTAAAGATTCCTTTTCTCCTCATACACTAACACTAAAGTCTATATATTCCAATTGGTGTAAAAAAAATAAAAAAATGTGACGTGGAATATATACATACAGTAGTTTGCAATTATTAGTTAGTTACATTACTACAGTTAGCTTAGGCAGCCTGGCAGAAGTTGCCAATCTCACTATCCCCACGCGCAATCATTCGATTATTGAACTCGGATTAAATTTATATTTATATATATAATTTTTTTTTTACAAGACGCTTGTTTTACTTTTTCATTTAATCTTTTTTGGCATAAAACATAAATAAGCCTTTTAATTTGATTTTAGCTAACATTTATGACCTCAAACTTTGAGCATGCATGATTAAACATTTAAATTTGTATTAAATTGAACAAACAGACACAATGGTCTTACATGACAATTTTCAGTCTTACATGTATTATGTCACGCAGGACGCGTATGTTTACTTGTTTAATTTTATATATAAAGTTTAAATATATACTTGTGCACATTCATAATTGAAGGCCATAAATGTCAGCTAAAGTCAAGTTAAAAAATATATTTATGTATTATGCTATTTTTCTTCCACTTCCGTCTTTAAAAAAATAAACAAATGTTGCTACACATGTTCTCTTACTGCTCCTGAAAGATCAGCATTTGGTCTCCTCGGATTTTCCTTCCTCAGAAAGACACTTTTACTTCATCATTAAGCTTGCTAGAATTATTCTTGTTCAGCTATCCTATTTAATTTGTGTAACACTCTTAATGCATATTTTGATAAACGATACTTTTTCCGTTTTAAAAAGAATGGTCTATTTTTTTTTTAGTCTGTTTAAAAAAGAATAGTCCTTTTCCTTTTTTGGCAATACTTTAACTTTAACTTTCCACGTGGCATGTTTAAAGCCACAAGATGAAAGGACATTTTTGTACATTTGACATAACTTTAATTTAGAACCACAAGATTAAAAAGTTTTCTTTCTTTTTTTAAACTTTGTTTCAAGTCAAACTGGGTTATTCTTTTTTAAACGGAAGGACTACAGAATTAATGCGATCAATGTTTCTTCTCATTTCTCTCATTAATTTAACAAAAAAAGTATATACTCAATTGATTGATACATTGGAATCTTGCAGAGGCGTGTCTACGATTTCGAAGTGATGGGTGCACTATTACAAAAAGGTTGATTTAAGATATAAATTTGATATGTTCGACAGTTAGGTTCTTATTATTGAGAACCGTTAAAATTTTAATATTATAAGTCCGAAATATATAACAAGATAAATATAAAATTCAAATTTTTAACCTTACGTAGAGAGGTGCCCCCAGTTATCATCGCATTATATGATACTCTCAGTGTGGGCTCACACATCTATATTTCAATATATTTTTAAAAAAATAACGCTACTATATATGATCTCAGGCCATGGAGTCTTGGATGTCAATTTGTTAAACTCCAGCTAGATACTTGTAAGAGCCCGTTTGGATTGGCTTAAAAAATAGCACTTAAGTTTTTTTTTTTTTAAAAAGTCAAACTTAAATGATTTTTAAGTCGAAAAAATCAAAAGTAGAGAGAGTCCTACTTTTAGTTTTTAAATTTTTTAAAGTCATTTTAAACTTATTTTAAGTTATTTTTATGTATATTGTACACCACAACAATATACATATACTCCTATAGTATTATTGGCTAATGAAGAATTTCTGAACAAGAAACCTTAATGACAATATATATATACTGATTAGTATCAGTTAAGTAAAATTATCAGTATAAATGATACCAATACAATATATGATACTGATTTAGTATCAGTTAAGCGAAAATTATCAGTCTTAATGAAGGGGGGGGGGTATGGGCTGTAATTATTTATGAGAGAATGATATTTCTTGAATTGCTTTAGATTGGGTATGAACGTGTAATTATTTTGGACTTTGTTGCCCATTTATGTAGTTTTTCCTAAGAATAATTTGATATCTCTAAAATTCTTAGTTATAGAAAACATTTAGGGCTCGTTGGACCATGTGATATGAAATGGGAATTACAACGCACTATTTGGTTCAGCCCCAATCTACTTTCCTCTTTCGAGATGCTCAATTTCTATTTTACTATTTATATTCATTATCTTCTATCAAATATATTTACCAACCAAATTGACCAACAAATGGTTTAAAGAAGATAGGGTGTTAGTTGTTTCATTGTACCCAGCGGGACGTAGCTAACCCTTCTAAGATAACCAAGCGAAAAAAGCGTATTCTAACCATGGGATAATCAATAATAAAACTGTGAGACCCAACTTGGAATAAGAACTCGATTGAAGCTACTTTTGTGGATTGCGACAACACCCTGAAGTAATAATAAATTTTATGTTTGTGAGAATAATCATTATATGAGATATAAATGGTTTTAAAAGTAATGATATGAATTATAAATTTTATTTACATATGAAATGAATGGTTAGTACATATATACGTGAGTTTGTTTTTACAAAATATAAACTTGTGAGTCAATTTTTGTATTTGAAAAATCCCCCCAAATCATGATTATCGGAGAATTTGAGATTTCATCTCATATCCAAACGTTGATTTGATATCACATGTCTAAACGTCTACTTAATTTGTTTGTAAAAATAGGTTATCTAATACGAGAATGAATTGTTTATCAAGAGAAATGGATAACCAGCACTGACTAATTTAAGATTGAGACGGAGTTGATTGATTATTCAAACGAAAAATACAAATAAAACACGTTAAAATTAAGAATCACCTAAAATGATTTGATGATCATGTACGTATCCACCGTCAAAAGAGACTAAAATGAAGTCTCAATTTTTGGGCCTGACTTGAAGTTGCAGCAACTAATATTTGCCGTTCACGGAATACAAAGATAACGACATTCCTTACTTATTTCTCGCTACGCTACTCAGCCGGGTTTTCCACCTTATAATAAATCGCTGCGCCTGACGGAAGCCGAGATATTAACAATGGACCCGACGGACGCCGGAGCTCCTCTTCTATCGGACCAGGTTCAAATCAGCGGCAATGTAGTTCCGATGACTCTCACTACCGGAGGAAAACTCCGATGGCCTGACCGGTGTTTGTCAATTGCGAAAGATGTCCTCGGCTTCACCGTCGAAGGTTCTCGGATCAAAATCAATGCCGTCATGGAGAGTGGACCTGGAATTTGCTGCCCCGGTAATGTAGGAGCTCCGATGAGGAAGACTTTCACTTTTGAGCCATTATCTGAGGATTCTCTTCGGCTTTGGAATGAACGACTCCAATCCGTCATCGATTCACTCGGTAACTATTTCATCGTGTTTTTGAGGAATGCTGTACTACTATATATACAATGATTTTGAACTGTTGAATATGGATTTCACCAACATTTCCTTTTAATAGGAACCGTGATGATATTAATTCACGTTTTTTATTACTCCGATTCTTTTATAATGCGTGAATAGTGATTTGGTGGAATTGTGTACGAGTGAGTTAAACTGTTATGGTTCATTGCAAGTCCAACATCTTACTACAAAGTGCTGATGTGGGGTACTTAAAAGTCCGGTATGGCAGTGTTCACCGGGCGCACAGCCTGAAGCTGTGTGTTCTGGGAAAAGATAAAAATGGAATGAAAAGCATATACTTTATTTATGTTGGAATGTATGACCAGATGCTTACTTCTTGTTATATTTGTTCTTTGTTTAAATAATTTTTCTTTTACTTATCTAAATCATACCACTTCGCGTGTCTGTTAGGCGGTGTGCGTTTGTTTGAGGTAATATTTGGTTAGGCTTCCTGATAATATCAGGCTGTTTTAATAAGCAAGATTTTTTTGGTTTGTTCTTCTTAGGATGTTGTTGTCGTCATCTCTTTCGCAATAAGTAGTCATTGCCTTTTTGTTCCATGATACATTTATCTTGAGAGAAAAGTATACGATATAGATTAAAAGGCACATGTGGCTTTAAGTGAGAAAAAAAAAGGATTTTCTGGTAATAGGTGAGTACAATAATTTAGCATCAGAAATTCAACAAGTTAATCAGCTACAAAGTTCTTTCTTCCAAATTAAAGAATTTTGTTCTCGTTTTGTGTCAAGTCTTGATCCGATGTGTGATAGAACATGAATATGACATGTCCTACTAGCATATATTGTGTAACAGAGAAGAAAATTTAAAGCAAATGAGTGCTTCTTGCTTTTTTTGTCCTTCAACCTAAGTTTTCTTGAGATAAGTTCTTTGACTTGGAAGTAAGAAGCACTTTTGATTTCTGGTATGCTTTGCTTCACTTCTTGCTTAAAATGATGTTGTACTTTTAACCACATGGGATACTTGACAATTGACATCATGGAATTTTAGGTCGCCCTAAGAGACTTTTTGTACTTCTGAATCCATATGGAGGAAGCCGATCTGCACCCAAAGTATTTAGTGACGATGTAAAGCCCCTGCTCGATGATGCAAATATTCACTACACACTGCAAGGTTTGCAATATTAAATATTCTTATTCATGTGTAGCAAGTGGTTGTTCAGTGATTCTTTTTGTGTCATTAATCTTGCCTTTTAATCTTCCACTCTCAGAAACTAAATATCGATTACATGCGAAGGAAGTTGCTCATTCATTGGATCTTATGGGATATGATGGAGTTATTTGTGTCAGTGGTGATGGAATTTTGGTTGAGGTAGGTTGGCATGTCTATTTTTGTTTTTGTCATCTTCTGTCTGACCTATTGTTGTTTCCCTTTCCTACAGTCCAAACTTGAAAAATTATGCAATATGACTACTTTTTGTCATATATTTGATCATGGAATACGTAACTTGTTTGTCGACTGGAACGTTATGCTTTCATGATGTAAAACTCAAGATATTTCAGTTTATATATTATTCTGATTTAAAGTTATCAAAGATGAACATACAGTGGGATAACTGCTATATAAAACTTACTCCTTTACCAGCGGCTCTTCCTGACTTTTACCCAGCTTCACTTCGAACATGAAACTGCTGAAAGGAGTTGCTGAATGCGAAGAAATAAATTCGTAAATATCATGGTTAAATGAAAATTAATCAAAAGATAAATTGATGGTGTTTATTCCTAAACTTTAGAGTGCTTATATGTAGCTATCTTGTTCTCGTGCTTCAATGTCTGAAATGCATACAAAAAGAGAAGCACAGAGGTTTATTCCCCCCACCCACAAAAGAAAAAAAAGAGAGAAACAGTATATTGCGTCGATGTAGTTGAAAACTTGACATTTCTTAGAGGCGGGTCCTGGAACAACTTTAAAGTTGCTCCACTGATATTGGTGGTAGCCACAACCTAAGTTGCTCGGACTCTCCAAAAATGTTGCCACACCAGTGTCAGATCCTTCAAAAATACACTATTTTTGGAGGATCCGACACACACCCGTCAACATTTTTGAAGAGTCCGAGCAATATAGGCCACAACAAGGGTACAAACACCTCTGTTCTTCATTAATCCTGCGTTCTAGAAGGTCTGTGCCCTGAGGGCTCTATCTTTAAGATTTTTGGCTTATTATTTATTGTCGTAAAAGAATGATAACCAGATGGTTCGATTCCTCTTGGGCACTTATAATAAAGTTTTCCTGATCAAAAAGAGTAAATGGATGATAACCAACCAGTGATCCTCTTACTTTCATGTTTTACAATTTTTAGTAGGTAGTGAATGGACTGCTTGAAAGGGAGGATTGGAGTTCTGCAATAAAGATGCCTCTTGGAGTAATACCCGCAGGTATATTTTCTTCTCTTGCTGGTGCTTGCCTTAAGTAAACACTAAGCGGGTTTGTATATTTTGCTTAGCTTTTTTTGTGGAGCTTGATATACATTATTTTGGTTTTGTCACATTAAGCTTTTGTTCACATTGTTATACCTATGGTATGCTAAACTACCAGATAAGCACTTCCGTCTAATTTCTGAAAGGTGGTGAACACATGTGAATTGACACAACTTTCAGAAATTAGACTGAAGTGCTGATCTGCTTTCTTATATACAGTATAATGTACATAGTTTGGTTTGTAGCTTTTTATACAGTATAATGTACATAGTTTGGTTTGTAACTTCTTACAAACATTTTTGCACATGGAAGCTGTTATTTACTTTCTTCTACTGTTCTATAATTGCATTTTTGTGTATGCTAATGCAGGAACTTCAAATGGGATGGCAAAGTCTCTTCTAGATTCTGTTGGTGAATCTTGTACTGCATTTAATGCAACTCTTGCTATAATTAGAGGTATATATCCTTTTAAACAAAATGTGTATTCCTGAACTGAAGTTTCAATTGCATTACTATTCTTGTTGAATGAAAGAAGATTTTTATATCTATGCATGTTTGGTCTATGGCAGGGCACAAGAGATCACTGGATGTAGCTACAGTTTTACAGGGGATGAAAAAATATTTCAGTGTGCTGATGCTTGCCTGGGGTATGTATACTGACATTGGCTCTGGTGGTTTTGATACTTTTTTTGTTTCATTTAATGCAATGCTATGCACTTATTGTTTGCAAATTGAAATATCATACTAAACTATCTGACAGGACTCGTTGTTTTTCAGGTCTTATAGCTGATATAGATATAGAGTCTGAGAAGTATAGGTGGATGGGTAGTGCTCGAATGGATTTTTATGTATGTTCTAAATCTATTTCCTCTAATATGTATTTTTCTTAGATTTCAGTATCAGAACTTACACCCTTTTTGTAGTTTGTTATTAATATACAAATATGTTACCTGTTTCAAAAAAACGCTGTACCTCCAGATTTCCTCACTGGATTTATTTACAAATTTTCTGCGTGCTGTAGAACTTCATTCCTTGATCTCTCTCTCTCTCCCTCCTCTCTTTTTGCACCTTGCTCCATCTCGTTCTTTGGAAGGTTTGGTCTCATTACAATATTCGAGATTCACTGACTCAGAGATTTTGCCAGTATTTTGTGTACCTGAACCGTTCTTCATGGACACTAGTTCCACCCCCCTTCCATCCTACCTTTTTCCAGGAGAAAAAAAAAAGAAAGAAAGAAAAGATAAAGTTGAATGCCTCTTCAGTTGATTGCATGATTCATGGTTCTAAGACACAGAAGGAATCTAATTTATGGCTATTGAAGCATCATGGTTTGCTTTTTAATTGCTAGTCTCATGTTGTTGGTCCAGGCAATACAGCGGATATTTTGTCTTAGAAGGTATCTTGGCTGTATCAAATTTGTGGCTGCACCAGGGTTTGAAAATTTTGGAGAACCAAATGAACTTGGAGGTGAAATTGATGAGCTTAACTCGAATTGGGTTATGCAAGATGGCTATTGTGGTCCCACTTTTGACATGAAGGGTTTCAACCGCAAGATTGAGGGGCCTTTTGTCTCAATCTGGCTTCATAATGTACCTTGGGGAGGTGAAGATGTTCTGGCAGCACCTGATGCCAAGGTTGGTTTGAATTTCTTTGGACACAATGTGAAGGTTGCCTCATTAAATTTGATCTAACTTCTCTTGGTGCTACTTTAAAAGTATACCAGATAGAACGGCTTCTGTAATTTGTAGTTTGAATTTGGAGCAGATCTTTCTTTTTGTTGTGACCATATACAACGTTTAGGGCTTATTCTAAGTACTTAAAGACAGGAGTTACCTTCCATGCCAAATTTTTTCCAACAGTTTCCTGTTTCTGAATTTCTGATCCTAAAGTTACTTTTACTATTTTTCTGCTCGATTAGCTATGTGATACTTACAATAAATAATCACTGAACAATCCAGCATAGCTTTTCAGTTCTACTTTTTTTCCAGGGAGAAAGTGATGATATCCTTGGTCAGGAATAGATTGAATAATAATTGTGAAGGTGTACTTTACTTTGTCTAGATCTTGAATTTATAAACAGAAAATGGAAAGTAAATAAGAGTAGAAAATGCTTTTTCTCACTAAGAAAGAGAGTTGATCTTTAAAAGTCGTGGAAACGATTTGTTGTATGAATTTTCTTCTTAGAATCTTATGTTTTGATTTCCTTAAAATATATCCTTCTCTTCCCAGAAAATTACAGTTTTTACTTTTTAGTAGCTAGTTTTCAAGCTGATCCTACTTTTCAAAACTTTCCACATGCTGTCTTTACTTTTATAAAAGCGTACAAACTTGGAGTCTAGCCTAGCAGATTTAGATTTTCTAGAGAAAGAAGTAAGGAAATCATGTGCAAAATCTGGCAGAGACATTTTACTCTAGAATATGGATAAAGAACTTGAATTTATCACGAGGGAGGTAGAAAAACTGTAACTATCCTTTCTGGATCTTGGTCAACGACCTGTGCAAAAAAGCCACTAATTTTGGAGCTTTAAAAATGTATAAACTGATGCTGAAGCTTTGGAAAGTGCATATGCTACATGCTAAAGCTTTCCTGCTTCCACTGAATTCTTGGGGCATCTTCACTCTATTAGGCTTTTTATACGATAAGTAAGCAAAGGAGTTCATCAAGTCATTTGCTTGCTACATTTTGAATATGGATACAAAGACAAATGTTTTCACTTAATAGCCGAAGGCAAGTTTCTTTCTGTATGCTAAAAGTAGGCTCCTTATTTCCTATGACACGGGCCAAAATATGGGGTAGACTTCTCTGATTAAATGATTTTATGTTCTAGAGGTGAAGATCCTCTTCTTAGACTAAGACTCTTGTTGGGTATAACTTGATTTAAGTAGTTTTCTTCTTTTACTCTCTCCTAAACATAAACACATTTATGTGTAGGATCTTCTGCAATAAATGGTTTCATTAGTGTCATTGCTGAAGGAACATGTCTAAAACCTTACTATTATTTTTTTTAACTTGAAGTCTAACCCCTTACTATAAAAGGCCAACACTTGCAGATCCATGTACTAAGCTTTACTTTCCATTTGTTCTCTCTTTAGAAGCTCTAAGCTGTGGGTACTTCAACTGCAACTGTCCTGGGTTTGTCATATTTTGAATTCTCACTTCATCTTCTCTGTCTCATATACAGTTTTCAGATGGTTACTTGGACTTGATTGTGATGAAGGATTGCCCAAAAATGTCCTTGGCAACACTGATGGGCGAGATGAACAAAGGAGGTCATGTTAGATCACCACATGTCTTGTACTTGAAGGTAGATTTATTGTCTTATCTTTCTAAGTCAGCTCCATTATGCAAGTTCTTGTCTCATTCTTTTTATAAAACAAATATTTTGGAACAATTCTTGAAATGCATTTTGCTGTTGCTTATTATAATAAGACCTAAATTTTCCTGTTCATTGTTTTGAAAGTTTCTAAAAATCTTGTCTCCCTGCTTGTCTAGTAGTACAATCAGACTCTAGTGTAGTTCCTTGACCAAATAGGTTTTGGTTTTGTAGCAGCTGAATTACACATTGGCACCCCTTTGTCTGAACAATCAGCAATACAATACCCCAATCCCTTAACCTTAACCCCATGCATATTCACATTTGATGTGTTAAAATTTGAAAGAAGTCAACTTTTGAAATTAAAGACTAGTTGCATGAATTAATTAGGATTTAACCTAAATGCTTCTCATTGATCTAAAACAACCACAGGTAAAGGCTTTCGCTTTAGAGCCTGGTCCACGAGCAGATGACCCAAACAAGGAAGGGATTATTGATGTAGACGGTGAGGTCCTTGCCAGAGGTAAAGGAACTTACAAGTGTGATCAGAAAACATTGATGACCTACGACAAGCTCCATATCAAAGTAGATCAAGGGTTGGCTACTGTATTTTCTCCTATCAATTAACTTTTATGTGATTCAATGTATTTACAGAGAGAAACTAGTTCTGACTGGTGTATTCTGTATAGAAAGATGTCAGTAAAATGAAGGACTATAAGAATATATACCAATATTTTTCATGGTTATTGCTTCTGAACTTTGTTCTGAGGGCTTTTGGTCGTCTCAGCTGGACATCGTTTCCTCTTACTTTGCACTTCATCTCCAACTAGCTTGGGGTTGAGGCAATGTAGTAGTTGTCGTTCTTCCATTCTTGTGGAACGCGAAGAAAGCTAACCTTGATTCTAATTGAGCAGAAATAGTTAAATGATCTGTTATTTGCTAGCGTGCTGGCTTGCTCGTTTTATATGTCATTTTCATCTGTTTCATGAGTATCAATCTTTTGTCTTTAGATTTTTTGGTTCTTACCTTTGATTTTTTGGTCATGAATATAATATGGTTAGAGGGAGTTTCTTCGTCAATTAGGGAAAAAATTATTCATTATGGTATAATATAACGTTGTTGTCATGAAGAGATGTTTGTAGTTCAAAAGTCACTTAGTAGTGTATTTAAAATTATAAGATAGTGGAATGAAAAACAAATGGTAGGAAAAAAAAACATAAAAAAACATAAAAAAAGAATCATGTTCCTTATTATGCTTGCATATGGACCATGTATAAATATAACACTTTTTGCACATTAGCTAAAGAATAATCACGAATTATAATTAAATGGCAACGAACAAGTACTTTTTATTTTAACGACAATATTATAGGGCCACTGACATTATTTCTTCCTATAATTTTCTATTTCTGTTAATTCCATGTAGCAATTATTCTTCCATGAAGTACTTAGTACGGTAACATAATTAATATTGTTATTTGTTATCATCAACAAACACTCAACTAAAAGTGTCCTTTTTCCTGTTTAGCATTTAGGGGCATTAAATTAACTCGTATGTATATAGATATATTGTACGTAGCGGGTATCCTTTAAAATAAGAAACGAAATTAATTGAGGTATGTAAAAGTTAGTCTGAACATCACGGTCATAAAATAACAAAAATCTACCCAAGAAGAAAAAGAAAGGCTATTTATATAAACAAAAATTGCAAAGACTAGTGACAAAAAGAAGAAGAGAAAAAAAGACAAAAGGTTTTGATTTTACAGATTTTAGAGAAAAAGTGGATGAGATATATAAAGAAAAGAACAAGATTCTTGAAGCTCAACGAAATAGGTGTGGAGCCAGGTTGGTGAAAAATTATATCATTTATATATGATTAAAATTATTATGTATATAAAAATGTTGAATTTCTTTGCTTCTTTATATATTTACGTATGTATTATTCATCTTTTGAATCTCCTAATTCTCAAAAGTATAAATCTCACATGCTTATTATTCATATTAAAATTATGAACTTAGTCCCTAGTGACGCACATAAAGTTTTATGCAATTATGTTGACTTATTATCACATACTTGTTATCTAATTTAGAACGGGGATACGTACGAAGAAATATGTTAAGTTTTAAGATTTAATAACTTTTTTATCTTTAATTAATTTATTTCCATAGTAATATATATATATTCTTTTGTATATATGCATCACCCCTTGCTAAAAAAATATTTTCGACATTGCTGGTCCCAAGCATTAATTAGCAAACTTGAGAGCTTTAGTTACATAGCTTAAGAGTGATAGATATACCCATGAGGAATAGAGATATATTTAAAATTTAACTCTAGATCGAAAATATGTTTAGATAAATTTTACTCTCATGATAATTCGCATTTGCACGTTATTTTTGGTTATGTGAGAATTTAAATTCTTCAAAAACGGTTATACTTTCGAGTTATAAAATTAATGTTACTTATAATAACTAGAGGTGAATATAGTTTTTTGGCAAAATGAGATCATATGAATTCATAACTTTTGACATGACGAATATAGTCTTTCAGCTACTAGTTCATCTGAATTCATAACTTCCGACATGCAGTATAATATATATGTAAAAACCTTCTAAAATATTGAACATAAATATAAGGTTCAATATAAATAAATAAAAACTCAATAATCATAAATAGAACTAAATAATCATCAACAAAAAAGGGAGAAAAAACAACTATATTTTTTTAATTGGAATAAGCCATACTAGCAACCAATAAACATATATATTGAACATAAATATAAGGTCCAATATAAATAAATAAAAACTTGATAATCATATATATATATATATATATATATATATAGGAGGGTTATTTTATAAATAGAAAATGGAAGAAGTTTGAACTTCATTCCAAATAAAATTTGCAAAACATACCAATTGATAAGTTATAGGAATATGATTATTTTAGAAAAACAATATTTACAAAATACTTATTTGGAAAAGCTGCAATATTGAGAATATATCCAGAAAAATAATAATATAAAAAATTGCAATAATATTGAAAACTATATTAGTGCATATAAATTAACTCTAATATTTGCCCAAACACAACATAAATTTCCCAAAATACCCTTTTCTTCTGTTATGTCAGATTTTATAATAATCTTTTGTTTGACCAAATATCTTGAATCAATTTTTAAGTTGTAGCTTTAATTTGTTTTAGGTTTAGACCAGATACAAAACTTTAATTTATTTGACCAAATATAAATATCTTTGACCAAATATTTAAAAATCTATCTTTAATTTATTTCAAGTTTAGATCAGGCATAAAACTTTAATTTTTTTGACCAAATATAAATATCTTTAAATATTTATTTGACCAGATATTTTAAAAGTCTATCTTTAAATTTTTTCAAATTTTGACCGGATACAAAAAATTTATACAAAATACATTTTCAGACACAATTTTAAAAACTCAAATTTTCAAATTTCCGGAGGGTAATCCTATTGTCAAGCCAACTCGGACTCAGGTGAAAAGTGTGTATAGTATAGTAAATTCACACCTCTTTTAAGATAACGTGGAATTTTCTTCCAATGAGTAAAAACACACACACACACAGTGAATTGTGTATATATATGTAACACAATACACACGTCAATGTTTCTCTTTCACCTCACTCTCTCTCTCTCTAAAATCTTTCAGTCTCTGCAAATTAAACCCTCTTTCGCTCTCTCTAATGGCTACTATATATCAATCACTCCGTGACTTCATTTTCTCTCTCTAGAATTCTTCATCTCTCTAGGGTTTCAGTTTTCACTTTCCCTTCTTTCGCTATCTCTAAAGAGAATTTTCCCTGTTGAACCAAAAAAGACTTTTCCTTTTCGTTCCTTTTTTGTTGTTTTATTCACACCGTGTGTACGTTTTTTTTTTTTTTTTTTTTGTGTGTGAGTTTGGTGAACTCCGATATGGCGTCGTCCGCCGCGGCTTCAGGGAATGTTTGCTTCAACAGCAACTGCAAGGAATTTGTTGAAAGGACAAGGAAAGGTTGGCGTCGTCGCACCGGCGAGTTCGCTGAGCTATGTGATCGTTGCGGGTATTTTTTTTTTTTTCTCTGTTCAAGTTTTGATTTTTTTTTTTTTTTTTGGACTCTTTCTAAAAGGCAAATCATTAATGAATTTGTGAATGGAGATGAATGGTTATAGAGACTTCATATAACTGACTGGAATTGAGACCTGATTAGTTGTTTGTGAATGTGAAGGATAAAAAGTTTATATCTTTGGTTTTTAAGTATTGATTAATTACAAAGATTTATTATTTCTTGGGGTTTTTATTTGGTACTTTTAACCAATTTTTTCTCCTGGTTATCGAGAATGTTGAGTGAGTCTGTGTGAAGTATTTTATCCTAACACTTAGTTTAGCTTATGTTACTTGTACTGCACTGCTTTAGGTTTACGGATATTGACGAAAGAATATAACATTCTACTTCTGTTTGGGTTAATTGACCTAGGATATGTTGTAAAAATATCAGGATTTTTTCCTTTTATTGCATATAAACAGTTTAGATGGAATGTATCTACTGAAAAGGTGATATTTTTATATAGAATACCCCCATTATAAGTTGATTGATGCATTTCAAACTCCAACAATCTATTTTTGATCATTTTTTATAAGTTAGTGAATTATTGAGTAATTGAATGAACATGCTTAAATGGAGATGAATGGTTATAGAGAGTTCATATATTGACCTCAACTAGTTTGGAATTGAGGCTGAGTAGTATTTGACTATTTCTTATAGTATATGTGAAGAGTAAAAAATTATAACTTTGGTTTTGTTAATTACAAAGATTTAATTTTTCTTGGGGTTTCTATTTGGAACCTTCTACCCTTTTTTTCCATGGTTATCGAGAATGTAGAGTGAGTCTGTAAGTTATGCTTTAAGTATTTTGTCGTAACGTTTAATTTAGCTAATGTTACTTGGACTGCAGGTTTATGGTATCTTTATTATGTTTCATGTTATACAATTATGAGGATGCTGATGTATGAATATGACATTCTGCTTCTGTTTTGGTTGATGATGATCATTGACATTTTTATGTTTTTTTTTTCCTGGCAAAATAGTGAACAAGAATTTTTGAAAATATGCGTAAGGATATATTGGAGTAAGTAGCAAACTAGAGATACAGAGACATTGAAAATTTTAAATTTAAGGGATAGAACACAGGTATCTAGATAATATTTTCAATGTCTTCTTTACCTTTTCCGAAATATTTTGTTCTTTTGAGCCTATTTCAATTGACCCAAAATTTGGCGGTTACTAGAGCAATAGCAAGTTTCTTGGATAGTTTGACCTATGTTGCTCGTGTTCGGGTATGGATACAAGTGTCAAGATACAGACAATAAGTGTAAATTATGACAAATATAAGTATTTTGACAATTTATTGAAGTTATTAAGCTAAATCTAATATAATTAAATTATTTATAAAACGTGATATTTCATTGAACCAATTTGTTCTAGTACTTAAAAAAAGAAGACAAACCCATAATCAAACCAAATACCCAATCAATCTATACTTTTGGTCATGGGTGTAGTCAAAGCACCCAAGTTTGGCTGACCAAATTCACTGTGGATCCCACCCACACCCAAATCGTGTTGGATCGATATGAATGGGACAAGGATTTTGAAACTTGAAAGGTTTGAGCACCATAAGTTATGGCCAAAGGAACAAAACATCATAAAAATCAAGAAGACTTAGATGTAATCACCAAACAACTCATGCACAAAAGGAATATTTTAGAATTTGTCTGGATTCATTTAACTTAGAGGAGTTGGAGAATACTTAATAAGTTCTCTAGGAAATCATATTATTATGTTTTTAGTAGTACTCGACCTAGCTGTTAAGTGTTGAAGACAACTCAACTGTTGAGAACTTGGCTGAATATCCTAATTGATTAATTTATGTTGGAGTTAGATCTTTTGATCAACGAAATCTATTGTACATTACCTTATGCAAGCGATGGTTCATTGAATATCTCGATATTTGATAGCTTTGATTGGAGCTGATGTATATTAATGTTTCATGCAGTTCTGCTTATGATGATGGCAAATTTTGTGACGCTTTTCACCTCAACTCTTCTGGATGGAGATCTTGTGAATCTTGCGGAAAGGTGAGGAGCACATTTTCTTTTCCTTGTTGCTGGTGTGAAGTTCCAATAATTTCTCTGAGTCTTGATAGGATTTGTTTTCTTCATGCAGCAAATCCATTGTGGATGCATTGTCTCTTTCCATACATTCGTTTTGTTGGATGCTGGAGGTATTGAGTGCATAGCCTGTGCTAGGAAAAGCTTTATTTTGGTAAGAAAAGATCCTTTCTTCCTTTGATCTAGTGGATGTGATGTTAGTTTTTTTTTTTGAATAATAATTATAATAAATTTTACCAAGATGTGGCAACTTTTGGAGGTACGGTACAACAAACCCCTAGTTCGTCCCATTCAGCGAAACAATCTTGGACCGTCTTGGCTGCGCTGTGCGTGGATTTAAAACTCGGCCAAATCAATCTAAAGGAAGTGCTATATATCTTCCTACAGTAGCAAGCACAAATCGTAAAAAGGAAAAACTATGACCCTGCTCGCCTTCATCTGGTCTTATCTCAAAACTTTTGATAAAAAAGAAATTTTCATAGATCAAATCTTAACTTAAAACCGAAGTAAGGATTTCTACCAACCTACAATAAAATTTAAACCACATTCGTGAAGCAGCGTATACATCTTGAACCTTAACTTAAACCAAGGCTAGTATTTTTCATTTGTAAGGGTAAGTCCATTTGAAATCCCTATCTTATAGCACAACAATCCATCTTCAACTAGCACAAAACTTGACCCATCTCTGTTCTTGATTACCATTTAACTGTTGACTGTTATGTCAATGGTAAATTTGCATAAACTATCAGTTTGTATTATGAACCCCATCCACTGTAATCTCCGAACATTCTTCTTGTCCAGCCCAGTCGAGGCTGTGCTAAAGGACCATTGATCCAGCATTAAGAATAGCTTCTCCCATGCGATGACTATCTTTCATATGCATTCTTCTGTTTTTAGATTTAATTCCATAGCTTTACAGCCAAATCAACAGTTGGATCTGTTGTTCTGTACAGAGATTGAATCTTCCAGCCAAACAAGTTTTGAGGGACTTCAATCTAATATTGATTCCATGTTTGACAACCTTTTGAAGAAAGTGATGCAATTTAAAAATCTCTTATCCAGACATAGGAAGTAAGCCTATGCTACTGTCGAAATCGTGAAAATTTTTAGTTTTTACTTTTTTATATTTATCTGAGTAAACCTCAAAAAAATATTTTGCAGATAAACCTTTCCCAATTTTGATAGTATCGTTGGTTTAATTTCCGTGTCTGCTTAAGAGTTTTTTAACTGCATCACATTTTATCATTGAATAAATTGTTTTTTGAATTTTGACTTCATATTCATATTTTGATCAGACACCAAATCCTGCCTGGCCACCACCTTCACTTTTCCTTCCTCTGCAGCCTGAAAGAATTAAAGACGCCAACAATTGGAATCCGATAGCTGGTTCTGGTCCTGTTCCATGGCGTCAAGCACCAAGTTTATTTAATGGTTCCACCAATCAAAATGAGTTGCAGCACAAGGCACCCTTTCCTGAAGCCACAGTTAGCATCGACAGGCTTAGTCTTAGTGAGAGACCATTTGCCTTGTTGTCTGACAACAACAGGAAGGACTCCTGTGAAAAATTGATGAATGGAAAGCTGAAGATTGGTGTACCAGGAACACTTGAAAACGGATATGCTGGTACTGATATTTACTTACCACATATAAAGAATTTTTCCACTGGAAATATTCTTGATTTAATCATATCTTAGATGTTCTACTACAGTTGATAATTACAGGTTTAGGCTGTTCTTAATATGGAGTAACCATTGTCTTACAGGTTCCAATCGTGAGGAGGCACATAAATCTTGTTTAAGTGCTCCATGGCAATCATCTTATGCAAACAGTGATCTTTCTGCACCCAGCTTTTGTTTGACAGTAGGTTCTGCTTGCAAAAATGAACCAACTGTTCACAGTAAGGTCTCTGTTAATGTGCCACAACAAACTACACTTTCGATTCCTTTGCCTTTGGGGAAGCAGCTTGGTGGTCATGCTACAGTGGATTCTGCTGGAGAGACGCAAGTGAGGAGTTCGAAGATCCGTGGAGATGGGAGAGGGAAAAATCAATTACTACCTCGTTACTGGCCTCGCATAACGGATCAAGAGCTACGACGTTTATCTGAAGAGTATCCTTTGTTTTATAAGGACCTATTGAAATAATGGATATGTCAATAAATTCCTGTGGTTATATTATGCTTGGGTTTTACGAAGTAAAATTTGTTTGCATCTGGTGTGCTTCTTTGCTAAAATTACAAGGACATGTTTTATTTGCAATGTGGCTTGGTGCAAGTCAGCTAATTGTTTACAACCTTGACAGTGTTCAAGTTCAAATTCTGTGATAACTCCTTTGTTTGAAAAGATGCTAAGTGCTAGTGATGCTGGCAGGATAGGACGGCTAGTATTGCCAAAGAAATGTGCTGAGGTGAGCTCCTTTGCTAATATACATTTTTCTTTTCAGATCTCTAATGCCTTTAGGATAGAACAAATTCAAGAAAAAATTTGGTTGTTTGAAATGGTAGAACATTATTTACTTCAGAGGGTTTGGACATTTAAGAAATTTTTTGTATTCAATAGGGGTTAAAAATTACAAGTGTTTTATCAAATGAAGTAGGACCCATTTGGAAAATCATTGCTGATTTTGAAGCATTGAGTATTTGAAGTTGAAACGGGAAAAAGGTATTTGGCAGTTTAAATTGTATTTTTGGACATGGATTTCATTAGGGAAAAAGTAAGTTTTGGTAGCGGAAAACAATTATTTCACTTGAAATACATGGACCAGTTTTTCAACTTCAAATTATTTATTTTAAGTTTAAGTTGAAATAATCAACAAAACTGTAAAACAAACATTAATTTACAAATATTATTCAAATAATATATATGTCCAAATGCCTTAATGTTGCTTTCCTTTCGTAAGAAGGGTGTGATAGTGAATACATCTAGTTAACTTGTGTGTCTCTATAACCTAGAAAAGGGAGTTGGAGGAAGGGGGGAAAAGAGAGGAAGGAAGAGTTGAAAAGCGAGCGACCTTCTTTGGCATTAGCTCAAGAGATTAGTTGGAGATAAAAATCGTTGGTGTTGTTGGCCAGCATAGCCCTTAATGCTGAGGAATACAAGTTACCGGTTTCAAAAAAATAAAAATCATGGTTGTTATGGTTGGAAAAGGAGGACCTGAGTACAACTTTTTTTCACAGGGTGTTCATGACAAATAGAAAAATATATCACATTGATTAGGTAGAGGTAAATGGGGTAGTGCATGAAGGGAGGAAGCGCTGAAGGAGAAACTTTCAATGGGATTTTCTATGGAATGCCTTAATTGGAGAAAGTAGAGGAGGATGGCGACACAATAGCTCTAAGCCTCTAACTTAAGCAAGCTGGGGAGAAAAAGTCTCACTCGATAAATTGGGACTTTCATGTTCCCAATGTGCTGGGATGGGCTTGGATTTAAAGATTTTTAACTAGGCACAGTCAAAGAAGTATCATGTAGCTGGGCCTTCAGAAGACGGAAGTTAAGACGCAGACCATGGGATGCTACTCCACCTAGCACTTGTATGGAGAGAAATCAAAACATGAGAGCCTTTTATCTATAGAGGAAGATTTTATACACTTGAGGGATAACATCTTATTCTTTATTTCTTTTGGTGTACCCATGAGGTCCCAGAAGGAATAGAAGCTAGGGTATTGTTTGTAGAGAACCAATATCTTTTTGCAAGGTTTTCTACTTCTCGGTGTACTTGTAAGCAGGTGTTTTTCCTTATAAAATCTTATTTCTTGATAAATTAAAATAAAACCTAGGAAGGGCTCCTGGGAACATGTCTTTGAAATAAGAAATACTTTTATCCACTTTGGGCTAGCGGTGGTATAAGATGTATTTGTGATTTATAAATCTAATAAAGTTCATTATTGTTGGTGAGGGTACCTAGATTTTGATATTCTCTCTTAATACCAATTCTCTGTTGGAGTTCTCGTGTCTCCGTTCATAAACTGGTCGAGTTAACAATTCACTAATCAAATTCGTTGGAGGATTATCTCATAATTGGATAATCTATGCTTATTTGCTCTCCTTTTTATTGAAAGGTATTTCACATGTTTTTTTTGATATTCTAATGAAGTTTTACTGTGATAAAGGCCTATTTTCCACCAATTTCTAATCCAGAAGGGTTGCCTCTCAAGATGCAAGATCTGAAAGGGAAGGAATGGATGTTCCAGTTCAGGTTTTGGCCTAATAATAACAGTCGTATGTATGTGTTGGAAGGGGTGACTCCATGCATACAGTCTATGCAATTGCAAGCAGGTGACATAGGTAATTTCATCTGTTCCCTAGCTAGTTCTTTTTCCAGATTATCTTCCTTAATGGATCTGGTGTGGAAGGTGATGGAAAATATTACCGTTAGAGAGTGATTTTGTCATTAGAGCATAGTGGCTTATTTGATATTTCGATTGTTTGGGTAGCTAATTATTGAACTACCTTTCATGTCTTGTAATATCAGTAAGACATTGTCCGGAGCTCCTTGAATTTATTTATTTTTCTTAATTTTCTATAATGTGTTAAAGAGGCATCTTGCTGACTAGATGCACTCTTTTTTTTTTGTCAGTAACATTCAGTAGGATAGAACCAGAAGGAAAGTTGGTCATGGGTTGCAGAAAGGCTTCAAATATTCTTACCGCAGATCAGGTTTGCCGATTTCCAAGTAGTAGCTTCTTTGCTCCCACTGGGTGTACTGCTTAATTTACAAGCTATGGGATCATCTGGAAATAGAAGTTAAGAACTCTACGCTGAGAATAATATATCTTGGCTTACAAGAAAAGCATGTCAAAATTTGTATAACAAAACCATCAGAATTGTTTCTGTAGTTTCTTTCTGATTTCAACACCTTTTTGCGTCTCAATTAGTCATGGTGCTCATTAGGTATAAGCTTCTCATGTCTTTTGTGAAAAGCTGTTGAATTCAGGCTTCCCTTTTTTCTTACTTGGCCTTCTATTAACAGGGAAGTGAAGCTTGCAGTAACGGTAATGGTGTTGCTACAAATGGGAATGCCAGTACTAAACATACCAAGTTCTCTGAAGAAGTTCTGGCAAATTCTACTAAAAAGGGCTTTTCATCAACCACTCATGTTGCTGCAACAAGTGCGAGGGCTGAAACTAAAATGTCTGATGATTTGGTTAATGAATCATTAGGAAATAATCGTCCTATTCGTTGTAAGAGGAAGGGTAGCACAATGGGTTCGAAAAGGAAACGCCTGCGGATTGATAATGACAACTTGGTAGAGCTGAAGGTCACAGTGGTGCAAGCCCAAGGGTTGATGCGTCCACCTTCGAGTGGTGCTCCAACAGTAATTGTGATAGAAGGCTGTGAATTTGAAGAATACGAGGTACCATGCTCTTTAGCAGTTCATTGTCTACCAATTCTTGCTGATTTATAGATTTATTCTTGCAGTTGCTATGTGTTATTGCTTATAACTAGAATAGATGATCAGTTTTGTTTATTATGCATTATTTATGGTGTACATTAGCGCACCCTTGATTTTTCAATTCAGAAGATGTGTAGCTGTCACTTTCCGCCAGAAATGTAAATCACATTTCATTAAAAGGTTCCTCCCCCCTACCCTTCCCCTCCAAAAGAAGTAAATAGTGTACATACTGGAAACGTAGGTATATCACATTAAGAATGGTGGAAGGGGCATTTAAGAGGGCACTTATTTTGACCCGCAAGGGTTGCCGAGTTGGTTGAGCAGGGAGCTCCCAAATGGAGGGTCTCAGGTTTGAAACCCCCTGCATGCTTTCTCGGTTAAACTCGTCGCACGGGCCTTGCCTAGTGCAGTTTACCTCTCCTGTGTGGTTTGCAGGCTATTACGCTGGAACCTGGTTTACCCTGTGCACACCGAAGGGTAGCAACTATGGGTTCCCTTGTCATAAAAAGTGGGCACTTATTGGTTTGTATCCCCAAAGGGGTGATACTGACAGCTGAGAACTTGATAAAGAGGAGTTACATATGTTGGATCATGCTTTATGTGTAAATGCTTGATCAAAGACGTGGATCGCCTCCTGCTGCATTTCCAGGTGCAACACAATTGTTGTGGCTAGTATAATGGACAATGCCGGATCTGTGAAGGATGTACTGCATATCTGAGCCTTTAGAAGAGGGAACAGAAGACACCATGTATGGGATATTGCATCCTTAGCGCCCCTTGTGGGGCCCTATGGAAGCAGAGAAATCGAGGACCTTTTGTGGGGTTGGAAAATGACTTTGTACATTTGAGGAATAACCTCTTGTTCTTAGTTTACTTTTTCTTTATCAGGTTGTTCTCAGTTAACTTTGGTACACTGGTACACTCATCTGGTCTTTGTTTCTATAGAAGATTGTTTGTCTTTTGTGGAGAACCATATTTCTATTCTTTGTAATGTACTGCAAGATGTGGGAATAAAAACTAAAAAGGAACAAAACGTATGCCGACAACCTATTATGGCACCAATTGGATGAGATCTCCAATGAGAACATGCTTCTTACTAAGCAATGAGTTCCATTTTCAAATAAAGATTCCTTTTTTTCTTTAGTTGAAGTTGTAATTAAGGAATATTCTTCAAACTTATTTTACCCTCTAAATTTTCTCGAGAGATTATTGTTGGCAAATTCTTTTCTCAGTATTTGTAAATAACTCAGCAACTCTTTTGTAGCCGATATCCGAAACATGGGAATTGTGTCCAATCTTCTTTCTGGATTTGTCAGTTAGTGTTGGTAGTCCTTGTAATATTTTTTACTGATATTACTCCGTCCTATTTATCCTCGGCTTATTCCACTTTAGCAGGAAGATGCGCCAATTATTGGAAGGCCCACAATCCCTCATATGGATCAGTTGGGGTAAACTGTTATACTCTTGACTATTAGCAGCTAGCTCTATATGGTATGTGTTAAATTGCATTGAATATGAATTGCTGATGCTTTATTCATTGAATCAGTGAAAAAATACAGTGGGTACAATGTGAGGACTGTTTCAAGTGGCGAAAAGTTCCTGACAATGTTGACCTTCCATCGAGATGGACTTGTTCAGACAACTCATGCAACCCCGAGAGGTATGATGGAAATTCTTTAACCTACCTATAAGATGCACTTAAAATGTCAATAGAATACATGAAGGAAAGCGCCACATGCTTTTCTTAGTGTAAACGCTGAAGTGGATTGCATTAAGCAATCTGGACAAGCCAAAACCTCTTAACTCCAATAATCAAGCTTGTCAGTAGAAGAAAAGGTTATGTACTGGTGTTACTCCTCATGAAATGTGCTTCAAAGGTAGGAGTAAGGTCTGCGACATTCTACTCTCCCCAGACCTACTTGTGGGATTACAATGGATATGTGGTTGTTGTTGTTGAAATGCGCTTCTGATATTAGATATTGAAAATCATTATAAAAATTGTCCTGCAGACACAAATTTATCCTTTTTCTTTCCGAAGGCCAACTGAACCTTTCTATTTGGAACTGGCAATGTGATGATGTTTTCTATGGTTGGTTTCTCCCTTTTTCTTTTAGCAGTTTGTCCCTTTAATCAACTCTGTAGCATTCTTCTTCTCTCTCCAATTTTCTGTTCTTTCAGAAAGTTGACTTTGAACCACCTTCATCATGGGCTCTTGGCACCTGTGCCTGCATTATATGAGTTTTTATCTTTAGAAAAAAAAAAATAACTTCGTCAGTTTCCATTTTCTACGATTCTCGTTTTCTTTAAGTTACATCTGGCTGTCTTTTGCTTTAACGTAAATATCAACTAATGTCTGTTCATTTCCGTCCTGATAAAAAAAAATTAAGTTCGTTTCCAAAATAGTATTGACAATTCCTGAATGATCTTAATCATAGATAGAAATACACAAAGTTAACAATTTCAAAAAAAGAAAAGTATTGACAATTCCTGAAATTCATTCAAGTATTCAATTGCAGTTGAATATTTGGGTTATGATCTTTCTGCTTTTTAGGTCTATGTGCTCTGCAGTTCAAGAATTAACAGCAGATCATCTGAGGGACCTACTACCTCATATTAATAAAGGTACAAGTGCTTGCTCCTGTAGGTCATAAATTTCTACACTATTGAACCAGTGCTTTTTGTGTTTGCCTCATCTTGACAATGAATTGCAAGTCCTTCAGGTTTACTGAAGTTACATGATTCTTTTGCAGCTTCCAAGAAAAGGAAGGCTTCTAAACAGGAAATGGACTTGGTTGAAACTCTGGATGGGCTTGATGCACTTGCTCATCTCGCTATCCTAGAAGAGGGAGAGACCCTTCCAGCATCACCACAGGCCACAACTAAGCATCCACGTCATAGACCTGGGTGTACATGCATTGTCTGCATCCAGCCCCCTAGTGGAAAAGGTCCTAAGCACAAGCAATCATGTGATTGTAACGTCTGTAAATCAGTAAAGCGTCGTTTCAAAACATTGATGTTGAAGCGTGAAAAAAAGTTATCAGAGAAAGAAGCAGAAGCTACTTGTCAAAAGCTGCAGCCGCAATCAGCTGGGCAATTGCTTGATGCTGATGACATTCAAGAATCTATTGATGATGCAGCACATTTAAGCCCTCAGCATGGAGAGCTGAACAATGAAGGTTCAGTTGATCCCAATTACCTTAATGAGAAGAAATCTTCTGTTGATGATCCCAATTACCTTAATGAGAAGAAATCTTCTGTTGATGATCCCAATTTCCTTAATGAGAAGAAATCTTCCATTGATGATCCCAATTACCTTAATGAGAAGAAATCTTCCGTTGTTGATCCCAACTACCTGAATGAGAAGGAATCTTCTGTTGATGATCCCAACTGCCTGAATGAAAAGAAATCTTCTGTTGATGATCCCAACTGCCCGAATGAAAGGAAATCTTCTGTTGATGATCCCAACTACGTGGATGAGAGGAAATCTTCTGTTGATGATCCAAACTACGTGGATGAGAGGAAATCTTCTGTTGATGATCCCAACTACGCGGATGAGAGGAAATCTTCTGTTGATGATCCCAATTGCCTTAATGAGAAGAAATCTTTTGCTTCACCATTTAAAGGTGAATTTGACCTGAATGCTAAGCCAGAGAGGGACGACGAGCTTTCACCAGGCTCTGATTCTGGTAGCATGATACGCATAATCAAACGTGCTGCAGAGCAATATGTCAGGCACTGTGAGAATGGAAGTTCCGTGGGTAACCAAAGAGATGGAGATGGTGCTGGGGAGACGAATCCGAGTAATTGTGTTATTGTTAGTGGTAGTCATCAAGCTGATGTAGATCATAATAGGCCTTTACCCTTAAGCACTGCTGCATCTTTGGCACCTAATGACCAGTAGGATGCTCCTACATGAGGCACCTAAATTAGCTGTGCTATATAAAAAACCAGAGGTACTCCGTAGTGTAAGGGAATTTGTGCATTTTGGCTTTGCTGGCGTCATGCATTGTACATAGACGTAGCAAGTAGCAACTGATGTGATCTTTTCGCAATGCACAGGTTCCATTTGGCAATGGCCGCTAGGTGCCTTATATATTTATTATAAATGGCTGGAAAGGTTTTGGAGTTCAATCTTTGTGTGAAAAATGCTCGTTTCTTTTTTATGTTTTGGTGTGTCTTGAGACTCTCACAAGTTCTGGGAGAGTAAGGGGATTTGAATCTTGGAATTGTGCTTGAAGAAGTTGCCTAGTGCTAACAAGCCACAAGTTCTTTTGGTTGCCCTTGTCACATAAAGAAGAGTATTGTCAATTGTGTCTATGGTTGTAGGCTTGTTAGACCTCATTTGGGATTCAAAGCTTGTAGGACTTGATTAGAACCACAGAGATAGAGAAAAAAAGGCTGAGAAGTATTGTCAAAGCCTTATAAGAAACTAGAATTCTCTTCTCTCGTACTATATGAGACCGTTTTCATCAATATAATTTTTTATCACTTTGAAAAGGAAAAATAATAATGACGGCATAGTTGCATGTTCGATCCCTATAATAGACTACAAGCACAAAATTAGTAGGTAAACCAATTGAGCTACACCTAGTGATTTCATCTCAAAATATAATTATGACAAGTGAGGATAAACACATCAAATTCTTTCTTCCTATTATTAGATTATAGATATACAGAAAAAGAAGATTGAAATTCTATTTTCTTACATATATGTGTGATGTAACGTGAGATTCCATATTCTTTTTAGCTGTGCCGGAAAATTTGACTCAAAAGATTTTAGAGACAATATGCAAGTTGAGGAAAAATCTAAGGTTAATCCAAATCTACCGACAATTCCATTATGTGAAACCCAAACAAGTATGTTAGTTGTAAGTTGTCATACGTTTTGGTCCCCCTTCTCTTGTCACCCCATATCCTCTAAAAAATCCAAACAAAGAAAAAATATATATTAAAGATGCACTACTTTTAGTTTCATTTTCATGGTATAAAATTACTCAATACAAGTGTTCCGATTTACATGCAGATCTCATTAGTTGTTATTCTTATTGAACCTTCATATGGAGCTTTCATTTTCACACTTCATACCAGTAATTAAATAATGAAGTTTAAAAATATCTATCTATACTAATAAATACACCATTCACAAAAACTGTAACTGCTATATTTTCATTTAATAAACTATAACAAATAAAAGAACAATTCACTGTATTTAAAGCTTTCCTATACTTTAAAATCTTTCCTATACTTCCTATTTACTATAAAAATCAAACAAAAAAAACAAGTCACTCAAAAGCCTAAAAGCTAAATACAAATTGCAAATTCCTTTTTTTTTATTTTTAAAGTCAACCTTTTCTTTTGAAAGGAAAAAAATATTTTAAAAAAAAGTAAAATTAGTAAAACTAAGTAATTTAGACTCCACGGTTAATCATCTCCATGTACTGCTGCATAGACTGTTGCCTCTGTAATCTCATATCTTCATTAAACTTCTTAATAAACGCCTCCACTTTCCGATTCAACTCGTCGGAGCTCAGCGACGGATCTTTCCGGATCTTCACCGCCGGCGGCGACGGTGAATACGACGGCGAGACGTAGTTTGTTCTGTCCTTGAAAGTCTCCGACTTAAGCACGTGCCTCTGGTTGTGGTGCTGCAGTGGAAAGGTAGTGGAATTCTCGTTTTCCTCCGGAGCGTCGTCGTCGTCCACGGCCGCCACGTGCCGCCCGTGAATGTGAAAGGTGTCTGATTTCTTCATATGCCTCGTGAGTGGCACGTGACGGCCCTCTGTTATCATTTTCCATGTGTTCTCTAATGTCTCTGGCTTTTTCGACCGCGACACTTTCAGTGACTTCACCCCTGAAATTATCCATTATTGTAACATATTTAGCTTCAAAAATTTTACGGATAGAAATAAGATGAAATGTGTGACATTAATTGAAGTATTATAAGTGATGAATGCCTCCGTTTCAAACTGAATTTTAACTGTGCAACATAAATTGAGACGGAGAAATTAGTAACAATGTGTGTACTTTTCACGTACCTTCCGGACTCATTTTCACAGCAGGTTTTCGGTTACCGAACCTGGAAGAAACCAGAGGTTTCTCCGTCGCCGGTATTAGAAGCAGGTCATTTTTAGTTTCAATTTCCGGCAACACAGAAACAACCGATTTCGAGATCACGATCGCTTCGCTTTCATCGATCACCTCTTCATCTTCATGATTCATAACCACGACGGAGCCGTTCACCAGCACTGGCTTAACCTCAAACACCTGCGGTTCGTCCACCGGTACAGGCAAGGCCTCAAACACCTTCACTTCACTTTGGACTGAATGAAGCTCCGATTGAGTAATCGCTATCAAATCTGACTGCGGAGGTGTTCTAGCGGTAATCAACGTCTGGAATTGATCGTCGGAGCTGGACTCCTTATGGTTGGACGAGCGAGAAGTGGCGACAATTATGAGGATTATACCATTGATAACAAAGTAGAGATACGGAGGCTTAAGCCAAGCTATAACTACACTCCAAATTGCTGGGAGCTCATAATAAATTAATGGAATCGACGCTTTTGCTACCATCGCTAAGGAAATTGCACCAATTGATATTAGCACAACCTTAATCGATAGAATTAAACTGTTCGCCATTTTCTCCGATAACCTTTGCTTTTCCGGTGAGTGTTTTTGAATTTTCCGGTGAGTGATTTACTGTAAAGGAAGAAGCAGGTGAAGTGGATTGGTTATGGAAAAGTGCGTTGGGGATTGAGCAGTATAAATAGTGTGGGAGGGTAAGGGACGCGGTTTGTAGGCTGTGATGCAATCTGGACCGTTGATTCTGTGCTGAGCTGGAACAAGAGTTGCCACTTGTGAAGGATGAGGGCTGGCCCACGTGTTGGCTGATTTACAGGTATTTAGTAATCGTTCTGTTACTTAATGATATTTATGTCTCATAAAATTATTTTTTATATCTTTTTGGTAAACAAAATAGTCAATTTTTGTAGAGATAATGAGCTTTTAGATATCTTTAGGTTGATTTCAAAGTGATAATGATGTTTGAAAATTGAATTATTACTAATTAATCAAAAGAATATCAAATTATTGAAAGAGAGACTTTGAGTAACAATAAAGTTGTTTTCGTGTGAGGTAGGTGACGAGTTTGAACTGTGAAAGTGACCACTAATGCATGTATTAGAGTAAATTGTCTATATCACATCTATTATGTCGGTCTTTTCTTGAACCTTGTATGAAGGTGAGATACTTTGTGTATTGAACTTCCTTTTTAATGTCAAATTATTGATTTTTTTAGTGAAAAAGAAAATAGAAAAATTGGTGTAGTTGAGTCTTTTCAAGGTCAAAATCCAACTTTAGAATTGTTTCGTGTGAAAACAATAAATAAGTTAGCCACATTTCAAAAACACTCCAACATAAATGGATTTTTAAAAGATGCAAATTGCACCCCAAATGTTGGACTAATTTCATCTTTCTTTTCAATTATATTTCTCCTAGATGAGATTTTCTTTCGTCAAGTTCAAATAAAGCCCATAAGGCTACAAGTCGTATGTATTAGATTTTTTTTTCCAAAAAAATGATAATTAATTTACTAACAAAGAGTTAGCTGACCAATTGTCACTATGTTATTATACTTGGACTCCTGCAATTTGAGTTTTGATTTGCTCAACTTCGAATAATTTCTATCAAAGTTTTTTTATTTTTGTTAAATGGATAGTATGTCACGCGACTTTGAATTAATCTTGATAATTGAGAAAAAAAAGTTTATTCCACGAATGGTGTGTGGTGTAGCAGTGAATTGAATGCAAGTGTAACTCAGATGTGGCAGAAAATCTTTCTAGAAATATAAAGTTGCTGCAAAAGTCAGGTAAATTTACTTGAGGGTATTATTCTTTGAGGTGTCAAACAACTTTTTGAATATTTAGGAAAAAATAGTGACAGCCACACACACTTTATAACGGTCTATTTAAGTACCGTTAGTAGCGGAACTTTTGTAGCGTGATTTCTAAACCCGGCCCTAAGGCTGCGCTGTTGGCTACATTCTCTCAATGTATCCACTATCCACCAACCATTCCAATCTTCATGTCGGAAGATGAAGTCTGAATTTAAAATTTATGAACTTAAAGTTTTAATTTTATGAAGTTATTAGGTTTTAAATTGATAATTTATATATATTTAATAAATATTTTAAGATAAATATAGAATTTGAAACAAAGTTACTGAATTCAGTTGAACCACACTCTAACTCCATCCATACACATCCTTTAGTCGTGAGCCCCGCCTAGATGGGGAGACGCTAAGGAAAAGGCGTAACATTAATCAACCTCGCCTTTCAAAGGTTTGAAATTTTAACTTTATAAATTCTAGAGCAAAATTTATTGAGTTGAATCTAAATTTCTAGCTCCGTCCCTGCTATTCACCAAAACAACTAGGATTGTGGACAGGATAAATGGGGTACACCCTCTTAGCCGACCAATTTACCTTTTTGCTAAGATTGCTACTTTTCTTCGATCATCAAATTTCCTCAATTTGGGATTGGAATGGAGTGACGATTGCCTTATCCTAAACTTCCATGGAGGGTTTAGTTGGAAGCAGATTCATATTTTGAATTATAAGTGAATATGAAATATTATTATCTCATCATAAATTTTTTTAAATATAAAAGCATGTTAATTGTTTTATTAAGGGAATGTAATTAATCGTGGTTCGTCAATCTTTAATTAATTTACCTATAGTTAAATTAAAATTTAATTGCTAAATTATCCCTTAATTAATTTTGAATAATTACTCATGTGCCCTACACCAAGTGTAGGAATGTCAAAAAGGGAAGGGAAATAACATAAAATATACAACTTAGCCCTCTAAAGAGTGAAAGTGACCTTTTTGGTCCTACAAAGATTAAGTGCTTAATTACTTTGCTCTTTATTCTATTTTTAAGGTGGCAAGAATTTTCTTTGGGTCCAGTTGAGAATTGATTAACTAGTATTTTCTTTCTTTATTTAACACTGGAGTTTTTTTTTTTTTTTTTTCAATTAGTCTATTTCAAAGAAAATAACAATTTTTACCTTTTCTTAATGAGATATATATTTTTATAGCCACACAATATTATGTTAAAAGATATTTATAATTACAAGTTTTCAAAATTATATAGTCACACAAATATATATTATATATATTTAAATTTCTTGATATTAGTATAATTTTTTTATTTATTTATAAGAATCTTTCCCTTATAATGTTATTTTATGATTATTTGACATCACATAAGCGACGAGATAGAAATTAAAAGTGCACATATATTATAAGTTAAATAGGAATTATTGATTTAGACTATCAACCAGTCAATATATAATCAATTCCTCAAGGAATCTTATTAATTATCATATGTTTGATTTTCTGAATTATTAGTAGGTATAGAGTCTCTAATCAAAATATAGTTTACCAAATTTATGCTTAAGACATGTACACATGTTGCATTAATACTGAGTCTTATGCATTAATTATTATCATCTGATGATTAATTACCCCTTGCCAGTACTGATTACGTACTCTACGTCTATGACTCTATGCCAAAGGTTAAAATCGAGCAGACTCCACCAAATCGATAAATCTTATACGAAAAAGAGTAAAAAATATTCGTAATATATATAAAATGATTTAAAAATATTTTTTCTATTTATTGGTTTAAATTTATTTCTTCTTTTACTTGTTGGATAAAAATGTCCTTAATGTATTAGAAATGTCCTAAAAATACTTTTATTTTATCTATCAATCAAATTTATCTCTTATGTAATTTTCACAATTAAAATAGTGTTTGTGTTGAGTTGGGTCATGAATGGATCGATTTATTTTGAATTCAAATTTCAACACATGAATTATTAGGGAAAATAATTCGATATTTGCACGAAGCAGATAAATATATATTCATAATGCGTGTCTACTTAAACCGTTAAACTTTTATCACTTAATTAACAATGTTAATAAAGCCCAAACTGTAAATCATTTATGAAAGAAAATTCCTCAACAATATATAGGTTTACTTTAATTTGCAATTGTTATGTATTGCTTTATTTGACGTAAATATTAAGTGTAAGTATTATTTGAAAAGGTGAATATATATGAGAAAAATATTTATTATATTAACTATTTTAAACTCCAGCTTTGATTACGTTCTTCACCGACGCTCGTCAAATATATCACTCATCCTCGTACTGCTCCCTTTTAGTTTTGGTCAAGTTACGGGTATGGTTGATGACGATAGAAGGAAAAATACGAAAGAAGTAAAGTAGGAAGTTTCATTTATTATTTATCTGAGGAAGAAAACACACCTTATTAATTAGCACCGTCCATTTAATCAGGAACTGCCACCTCGTCACATATTTTTTTAATTATAAAAATAAAAAATAAAATTAGGAGCCATGGAAGGAAAAATCAAAATAGAATTATAAAATCGAAAATCAAACTCTAGCCAACCAGTTGAGCTATATATACCGAAAAAAGAAAATAAGAAGATATACAATTTCGTTGGAGATAGAATTATATTTCCTAATAGACTTAATTAGGATTTTGCTAATGTCCCACAAGTTTCGAATGCAATTATAGTAATGGAGAAATAAATAAATGCATGAACCTACAACTGAAGTTGATTGACATAATAATTCAGATAATTTTCCCTCTACTTTAATCTACAGTTTTTTTCAACAATTTTTTTTAAAAAAAAAAATTAAATGCAGATAAAAGGTATTTTGAAAAACTACTGTAATATTTTTGTTACATAGTAATTTAAATTAATATTGGGTCCCTGAAGATAGTGACTAGTAAATATAAAGCATATTAAAATTAGGTGGGGCATAATATTGACATTATGTATAATATCTTGTTACTTATTTTACAAGAGCTTATTTATTGAGTTCCTTTGACAATATGAGAAGTATGTCCATCCATCGTCAAATAATTAAATTAGTATCTTTACGTGATTTTAAAACATTCTTTAAAATTGTATTCGCTTTAAATTATTTGTCGGTTTGATTATTTAAATTTCTTTGAAATGATGTACTTTATTTATTTATTCAATATAAACGTATTCAGACTTTCATCATTTCTTTTACTATTCAAACAGTAAAAAATTATTTTCTTTATTATTATTATTATTATGAGTGACAGTTAGATTTGAACTTCAGATCTTTATAACTATCTCAACTACAACTTGTATAATCATTTATTTCCAAAACAAAAAAGAGGGAGAGATAGAGAAAAGTTACGTCATTTCTTTTACTAGCCAAACACGTAAAATTTATTTTATTTATTATTATTATTATGAATGACAGTTAGATTTGAACTTCAGATATTTATAACTATCTCAACTATAACTTGTATAATTATTTATTTCCAAAACAAAAAAGAGGGAGAGATAGAGAAAAGTTACGTTGATGAGGGAAGTGTAGGAAGGAGACAAAGTAGGAGTCTAATTATACATTTTATTTTACAGTTGGGAAGCACCAAATTTATTGTAGACTTTTACGTGTTAATGGATAATGAATATACTATACTACTCATACTGATTACCCCCAATTTCACAACTAACATAACGACCACCTAGCTCCTATCCTTTTGGATTTGCACATTTGTCAATCAGTAAATGTTTCTATTAACTATTTAGACTAAGTTTTTTCACTGGTGATAGACAAAACGTGTAGTAAAGCTTAGGAGTTAGGTGCAATGGTTGATTTGGTTCGGTTTTATTGGTTTTTGGTTTTTAAATATGTTAAATCAATAATCAAATCGATAAGCTATTTTTTAATCAGATTTTGATTCTTAATGATTTGATTTTTGATTTAATCAATAAAAAAATGGTCATCAAACAAATATATGACTGCTCTAACAATTTGGTGAGACATGACAATAATGTTACTTTACATAATGCTCATAATAGAAACAATAGTAACTGACATGATAAGAACTATATAAGTGCAACACAAATAAAAGAAACTAGGATAATAATGTGAATTAAAGGCTAAAAGGTAAAAACAGTAATATTTAATATTTATTTAGGGGCAAAGTAGTAAAGTATTACCATGGTTATCAGTTTATCCAATATTAAAAAACCAATACCGAACCAATAACCTGATATATTTTTCTTATAAAACCATTAAAAATTCGTTACCCAATAACCTAATAGCAATAAACCAATTAATAACTTTTTTTCGATTCGATTTATCAGGTTCAATTTTTGCATACCCTAATAAAACCTAATTCATTTTGGACTAATATCTGACTAATATTTAGATAATTAACCTAACTTAGAAATAGTTAGATTATTAAGATTAGGATGGTAGAGTCCAATACTCCGATCTCAATCTTAATTAAATAGAGAAATCGTGACTATATAACGAAGTCATTGTCCCATGAAAAACATATTTTTTATTTATTTATATTTTTACACTTAATATTGTTCTATAATCTTGTTCACACTGGACTATTTGAATTGACAAAATTATTTATCTCAAAAAGTTAATTATAAAGGTTTTTTTTCCCAATTAACTAATTAAGAAATATTTCTTACGAGATAATCCAGTAGTAGATAAGAGGTAACTTTTCTACCCCTGACTATTTTCCTCAACTCACGTTAATCACAACTTCATATCCATTTGATTTATATGGTTCGAGCTCTTTTATCTCTACTCTTTCCATTTTTTTTTTTTTAAATATACAAAAAAATTGAACCAAAATTACTAAATATTCGAATTGAATATACCTTATCATAAATGAAAAATGTAGCATGCACGTACGTGAAAGCTAAATATTCTCCATTTATTTAATTTCATGTCATAAAGTTTCAAAAGGCTTAATGTTGAAACTATAGTGCCGTGATTTATGCCTTATTAATTAATCTGTGCCATAACATATAGGTTATAGGTAATACTAATAGAAGAATTAAAAGGGAAAAGAGAACTTAGCTTCCAACACTTGGACGTGATTGTGACTATTATTATTTGTGTTACTGATTTAATCATTTTATTAGTAATATATTAAGAAAAAGGATTTTGAAGATCTTATGATTAAAATAATTATATATTTAATTACTAATTAATCTCTCGAGAAATTTTTCCACAGTTTCGTACTTTCGTGAATTTAGAATTATTATGATCAAGTATTTGGCTCGATTGACCGTTAAGAGATGTTTAAAAGGTGACATATGTTTTTTTGATTTATACTTAACTAAAAGATAACTCAAGAAAGCTACCTTTTTTTACAATTTTTTTTTTCTTAAATAACAAATTAAATATAGAGGGTCAGATTTATGTTACTTATTAGCTAAGTAAGTCATATATATTACCTTGAGTTTTCTTTTTTCAAAAAGATAATAAAAATCCCCCCTTTATTATGGTGAATATAAATCTTTTTGATAATTGGAGTGAATTTATGGACGGTGGAGTGAACCAAAAATGTCAACACATAGCTATCAAATCTTTTCCGTTACAGTCAAATGTCAATATATAGTCCACATATATAGTTACTGTGGCTTAGCCCATATCTCATTTTGACTATTCGTAACGTCAGATATATAAATAAAATATAAAATTTAATTATTCTTATTCTATTTAATAATTTCATGATCATATAATTTATCAACTAAAGGCTTATTCCATCTTTCAAATTCTATCCTTGAATTTGATCTGTAAAATCAATTATTAATACTTGTTCAAATGGTTAAATTGTTTACTCTTGACCTTTTATCGTATCAAGTCTTTTTTATATATCTAGTGATAATAATTTGTTTATATATTTGCGAAGTAATTTCTTATTTTTTTTTAAAATAGAGGAGAGTCTTGTAAGAGTTAAGATTTGTGGACTTGTTTTACAGTTGGGGCCACACTTGTGGACTTTATTTGTGTTTAGATAATGAAAAAAAAAACAAAAAGAAAGATAACGATATGATAGAAAATATAAAGAGGATAGTTAGTTATACTGCCAACTAACATAACGACCATCGTTTTATGGAATTTTCCCATTTCTCCATGTTCCCACTTCAATTCCACGATTAAAAAAAAAACTTTGGGAAATAAGTAGAAACAAGCTAAATTTATGCCAGATCCAATGGAGTAACTTATATAGAAATCGTCTCGTATGTAAGATAAGGATAATAATTGTCTTTTCAGAAAAGACAATTAATATATATATATATATATAACAGGTAAATTGTCTTTTCTGACCAAATTATTATGTAACTAGTGTTATAATAGAAATTAATTTATAAATAATTTGATGGCATATCTAATTTTTATATCATTAGTGCATAAAATAAATGAAGCTATAACCTAATTGCGACTCAAGTTGAACACGCAATGTATTTCTTTATGTGAAGCATATATTATGAAAGATCTTAAATAGTCGATTATTTAAAGACAAACATAGAGAAAAAAAAGAGATGCACATAAAATAAAATTAGCTACAATGAATGGAGAACTTCTTAATAAGAAAATGCTTAGTCGTTTAACAAATTTATTTGATGCTAATTTGAATTAATTAAATAAGTGAATTGCGAATACATAATAATGAAAAAAGAATAAAATAAGTGCATCATTAAGCGTGTAGTTTAATTAGTTAACATTCTTTTGATTAATTTGGAATCAAACTTAACCAACAAGAGGATTAAGACAGACTAACAAACACGTGCATGGGCAATATAGTAACAAACAATAATACTTGAATAAATTTTAAATTTATAATTAGAAGTGTAAACATTTAGATCAAATTCAAAGTAGCTGCATAATTCTATTCAATTAATATTTTAATTAATGGATTATTCTTTTGGTAGGAACTAGGAAGCATTATATTATCTTGAGTTTTAGTAACATCCATATGATCAAATATCTTTAATTATACATTATTTATCATGTTTGAAGACCATGACCCAAAGGAGGATAATTTACTCAATAATTTGAGAATTACAATAACTTAATTCACAAGAAAACTTGTAAAATTTTATCCAAGTTAATGTTTTGAAAAAGTTCACCGAATTTTACATAATGAAAATAATTACTTTTAACTCCCTATGTGTCATAAAAGAAGATAGTGACATTAGGGTGATAGAAATATCCTCGAGATTATAAATTTCATACCAAATCTCATTAATCGAACCAGTTCTTTGAAAAATATTAAACATCTAAATTATTCAAGCTAAAAGATCTTACAAATATCAATAGGTGTTTTTCTTCTATAAAACTGATCACAAATCTATGGAAAATCTTGAAAAAAATACAATATTATAGAGAAAAAAATACAATATTATAGAGAAAAAAATACAATACGATACAGTTTAACACATAAAGTATCCCGTATAATTGGTAGTATATAGAGAAAAATCCAATATTATATAAGCATAATAATAAAAGAGATAAGAGGTTTGTGGGCTATAATGCAATTGGGCCGTTTTGTCAGTCTCGGTGTAGCTTTGGGCTTGAGTTAACAGTTATAAAGCATTTGGGCCGGCCTTTTGAGGTATAACCTTCAAATAAGTTTGTTCTTAATTTTTGTCGAATTGATCTTTAATTTTTATTCTTAGAAATCGAAGCAGAACAAGGCATTAGTTTTTGAAAGACGCAAATATAACCTATGGGATATTATGATACAAAAATATATACTTATGTTCCTTGTGGGATTTGACCCCGACCTCATTTGAGGTTATATATTGCGAACGACCGTCTACATGTTGAATTGTATGATGTGTAGTTGAGCGTTATCTAGAGCTTTCTTTCCTGATGGGGACTAAGAAAAGGAGACGAATATAGCTAAACAACTGCATCGTGGATCTTCTTATTTTCGGATATCTTTCTTTCCAAACATTGATATTGCTTAGTTATTTTTTTATTTATAAATGTCTTCATTTGATGGGTTCACTATTAGATAGTTATTTGTATTGTATTTTAAAAGATAGTTTTGAAACTCGCCTTGGGATTCATCTCAAGGCGTGCCATAGGTAAAATGCCCTGAAAATTACGCGTGGGACTTAGTTCTATGAGGATTACATTCTAAATGTTCGATTGTACACCCTAATTACACTAACACCTTGCACTCGGGGATTACCTAACGGATTTTACATAAGTTATGTGTCAAATTCATTAGTTAACATTGTTGACTTTCATGTTTTTTTAATAAATAATATGTTTAATAGTTCTTTTTCCATCTATAGAAATAAGATCGCAAATAACTCAAATAACAAGTCGTAATATTGTATATTTACCACTCCATTTGAGAACATCGTGAGGGTGAATATTCACTTGACATAAATTTATTTTATAATTAAATAGCCAAATTTTACATATTCAATTCTCATTGGTCTTTCTTGTACAAAGTTGCTCTAATTAAATCATGAAATAAATTAAGGGAAAAGAAAAGAGGGCAAAAGAAGGAAAGAAGAAAAAAATGTGCCAAAATAATAAAAATTGAAACAATTGCAACCCAACCTAACTATCTACTAAGCAACCTTTCTGTTGGTTTGCAAAGGTATTGGTCAGAGTTGATGTGAAAAAGGACATTATCTCTACACCTCAACAGTCATTACTTGGCAACTTCCGATGTCAGTCTGACCAGAAAACTCATACAACCACCATTGATGCTAACTTCTGTGGAGGGGCGCGGGATAAATGTCCAGCGGTTGATAACTCAAACGGTCATTATGAGGCAATGGTCCTTCCTGAGAATTGAAAACATTTTTATAGGCACAGTATAATTGGGAAATCAAAACCACGAAACCTGATAAAAATCTGCATGAGATTGCAAGCTAAAATATTCACAAGGAAGAAGGTTGCCCCTGACTCAGATCATTAAGCAAAAGCACAACATAGTAACAGCACGTGACAAGCCTTGTACAGTCTACTTTGAGAGCCCCATCCCCGTCATGCAAAGCAACAGGATGTTTAAAACAAAAATAACAGCAGACATAATGATAATACTGGGCTGCATTGTACACATTCTATATGATCCCTATTCTCACGTTTCTAAAGCAGTCAAAAAAGTAGTATTACTGCTGTTGAAGAGAATGGTATTGTTATAAAAACTTCACATTATGTCTGGAAAGTAAATATGAAGATTGAGAATCTGCAAATATTATATTACCTCCTCCATGTTTATTTGGAAAGGCTTCACAAAATCTTCGAACATGGCAGGCCGTAACCCTCTCATTTTGTCTTCTACTTCCTGAAGAAGCAACAGAGGGTGTCAACAGAAATAAGGATGCAAACAAAAGATGTAGACAAGCAAAACAAACTGAGAGTACACTTTGAGATTTTGATGAAATTATAAGGTATTCTCTGTTCTAAAAAAACCTATAAGTATAGGTTAGGGGTGGCAAAATGGATAAAATTTACAGTTATCCATCCAACCCAACTCATTTTAAATGGGTTGGATATCCGAACATTTCAAAAATGAGTCATATATGGGTAAACCCATATGATCCATCAGAGTATATTGGTATCCACCAACTGTACTAGTTACTATTATAGTACAGTATCTAGGCTCTAGGTATAAAGATTGGTATTATATTGTCTAAAGAAACCTACAAGTTTACGTCTATAGACACCTACAAGTTTGCCCAATTTTAGTATGGCACACAAGAAGCTTTCTCAATATATATTCCATAATAGGGCGAAATCCACAAATAAGCACTAAGATAAAAATTAAAGAAAATATATGGGTTCTACCATTCCAGGCAGTATGCCCAAATAAAGCAGGCAGAGGATAAGAATTAAAATGTCCAATGTGTTGCTTGGAAAAACTACCAGTTTCCTGAATCTTGGTAATGTGGAAACAAATTGAAAGATGCATTTGAAACAGTTTATCAAGGCTAAAACTAATTGAAATTAGCTCATCAATAGGTGTTTATCCACTCTAAACATATGTGGAGGTACCAAGTGATAATTAAACGAAGTCTTCAAGTCATTTTAAATCTCCCGTTCAAGTTTCAAATTTATTATCCATCTTGAATTTACCACTGTCTGACAGCTTGAGGAGCGACAACGAAGAAAATTAAATTGGCATGTATGTTTAAGTATCAGTAACTATCAAGAAGATCCTCTCTAGTATTTGTCAATGCTCTGGCACTTGATCGCTATCCTACATTTAGCAAGATATAGAGGAACCTTCCAAGTAAATCCTTCTGAACCAAATAAGTCCATGAGCCCTTGAAAGTTTGGTTTTGAAGTGGCATTTGATGTATACACATATCTCTTATTTGATTCTGTCGTGAATGATAGGTATTACATAGGTTCTTCTCTCTGCTAGTTCAATTATAACTAACCTTTGTAGCTCATATACTGCTTCATTACGCAATCTTTTCAAGAAGTTCTATGTGAGATTCCCTTTGTCAAAATGAGCATACAAATAGTTTATAATAGGGTTTTTTTTCAGTAAACATAGTTTACATTAGGTTGAATTGGGGAGTTTCTAAGCCTGACAATACTCTAAGCGGTACAAAGTTGAGCAAATTGTTATTAACACCATAAATTGTCTCCCTAATTATACCAAGTGTCACAGAGTCAACTACAACTTTATCATGAGGTAACGTGAAATACATTTTCTTCTACTTGCAGTACAATTCTATATGCACTTCCAAGTCCAGTCAAATTTTTGTGTCTCAAGTAGGAAATCAACTCCAACTTTTTCTGCCAGATATTTTCATCCTCTAATCTAACATTTCAATCCCGAAACCAACCATCACATCATAAAACATTTGAACCACAATGAAAAACATAGTCAGAAATTTCAGCATCAAAATATACCTTCTAGTTGTTGGACTACTCATACTAGTACAAATATTATTTAGGCAGATAACATTTACAGCCCCCTGAACTTGCCAACTATTTTTAATTAGACACGTCAACTAAGGGTGTAACCTATTGAAGACCGCTTTATGTGCAAAATGTGTCTATTGAACACAAGTAATCCCAAAAAAGGTAACCCTCCCTGGATATAACTTCTATTGAAATAAGAACTCTCTAGCTTATCCACCCCCAAACATTGTTCTCCTTCCCAAAAGAAAAAACCCAGAAAATAAGTCCCAACCACCAAATTGGTCTTTCCCTTCTCCCAAACACTCTTCATCCACCATTTGGCCAACACCACCCATCTCCATTTTGCCAATGTTCACCACTGAGGAACCTCACCCCCTTGACATCAATATATCTAGGTAAGTTCACGATTTCTAATCTTGTATGCCCGCACATCTATCTTATCATACGCATCTTGCAATACTCATCTTGTGAATATTTTAAACTTTAGCAGCACAACACTCGCTCCCATATGATATTGTTAGTCTTATACTGTTCTATCCCAACAAAGGTAGGGGGAAGGTCTGTGTACATCCTACCCTACCCCACTTGTGGGATTACAATGTGTATGTTGTTGTTGTAGTCTTATACTGTTCTATAGAACTACCTTTCACATTGGTAGGTATCCTTCGGTCGCATGACTCTGCAGTAGCACTTCTCCATTTCAACCATCCTATTTTTATCCTATTCTGGTGTAATTGCATGTGAAAATCTGCTTGCAGGCTCACAGAATATTTCTGACCCATTTATTTCATAAAAAAAATCCATTTCTATTTTTATTTTTTTATAGATACACCATTTCTACTTTTTGAAGTTTTTATAAATGCACCATTTCTATATTGTCTTTTATTATTTTGAGAACTATTCCTGAAATGATGCTTTAAAGACCGGATACGTCTAGCATATCAGTAACTGTTTAAAGTAAAGGCCTCAACTAATCAGAAAATAAGATGGCATGTAACAACTATACAATTGATTTGTTGGTGAGGCCTCAACTCATACAACTCTGTGTGATTCATAATAATGAAAAAATAGGCAAAGTAATTGCACTTGGTATGAAGAACATTGCTTGTTGTGAGATAAAAAGTTGATTTGTGAAAAGCAGGTGAAAACATAAATTTCCATTTCTAATCAGATATACTTTTAACGGAGTAGAGAATACAACTGCAGGTTCATCATACCAATCCAGTTATTCTTGAGTGTTCAAGAAGCTCATTGGAAATCAAATCCAGTATATGCCTGTTGGCCAATAACCCCCTCATTGCAAGTTCCTCCGTCTCATCAATATACTGTGATATAAATTAAGTTAGATTATATTTTATATTGCAAAAGAGTAGAAGAAGAACTGCTTGTAACAGATTGATAACTCAAAGTTGCATCATGGAACTAAATAAGCTAGCAGCTATCTTCCTTCTGAATTGGTAGTGCTCTCCAGTTTCAAAATTTTTGTGGCAGTTAATAGTACTTTGATGGCAATAGAGTGAAACTGAAGTTGGACCTACAGCTTTAGATTGCATGATTCAAATCAGCCATAATGCAAAAACAAACCCAAGAAAAAAAGGAAAAGGAAAACCAGATTAAAGAATGTAAGAGAAGTACTACAATTATTAACCACTTGAGATGACCTTTCCACAAGTTATTACCAAAGAACATAGGAAGAAGGCCCATGGCACTTAAAATTTCAGAACTTGCATTGTATAATCAATATGCCTGGTTTGATTCTTTTTCTTTTCCTATTTAGGTTGGCGTGAAGAGTTAGCTGGCCCAGACAGTATGGTTAATTAAAAAAGGTTGCGGAGAGGCTAGAGTGGTGGCTGGTTGCATACACCTAGACAGTTTTCAATTGCTGATGCATTTAACAAGTGGAATATGTAGTATATAAAACCACAAGCAAAAATTCATGTTTTGAAAGATTAGAAATGCAGAAACAAAATCTGTTGTCCGGAATAACCAAATATAACCATAAGAGAAGAAATTTGAGTTACCCTTGTCAATTCACGAGTAAATAGCTCAGCAACTTCAACTGTCATATCAGCAGGAATTATATGAGGATCATCCCACTGAATCATCCAAGGAGGTGAACAAGTTAGTGAATCAAGAATATGTTGTGAAAAATAAATATAAAGCATTAAACCAAGCCAGTTCATGCTCCACAAAGGAATCATACCTTATATTTTATAATCTCACCATCAGGACTGTCAGGCCGATCACCCAATCCTATTTTTTTTGTCAAAGAAGTGAGGCCCAACCTAGAGTTTCTAGGACTTATCACCATTTCCCGAGCAATCTGGCATAGACGTAGTAAAAATTTGAGTTCACAGCAATCACATACTCAACGATTGTCCCTTTTTCACCTCCCCACTACTAATGCTAGCCAAGGCAAAGTTAGCAAATATATACACATTTGTACTAACATACAGAGATATGTAGGTATCTAAAAGGCCAGCAAAGATTTTGTCAATAATCATCCCCGTTTACAGATGTTGTAATTTCCTCAATACCTTAAATTTTATCTTCCTCCACACCTCAATAACATTTGTACAAAATGGACCTTCGGCGTGATTCAACCCCAAAAAACTAGCTCAAGAGCTGAGGATATCCCAAGACTATATAAGTAGATCAAGTCCCCATCCCACCGCCTATGTGGGATTCAACATCGCCCCCCCCCCCCCACACCCACCGCGATGCTCAGACCTGCCAACTGGAGTGTAAACAATATAATATGGGTGCTCGACATCATGTAAACTGAGAATTTGGATAGGTCTGAATTTGATACCATGATAAGAAATAGACCTTAGACCTAACTCAACACAAAAAGCTAGTTCAAGAGGTGTGGATTGCAAGACCATATAAGGAGGCCAAGTACCCAATCCCACCATTGACGTGAAACTCAACAACATTCATGTGCCAATAAAACTGAACTACTCCACCACCCTATAGTTATTGCTCCCAGCACAACCAACACAACAAAGGGTAAAATCAAGAGTACTTCATCCGCCACTGCTTGAATGTTGCAACATTTGAAGAAATGGAGTCTACCTTGGTAATCTTTTCTAGATCATCTACTCCTCCATCAGTAATGTCATCACCAAATACAATACGCTCGGCACAGCGCCCGCCATGAGCTACTACCATTTGCATTTTCATGTAGCCAAAGGTTGTATAACCTTGATCAACCACATCTTCTCTAGGGTAGAAAACTGAAACTGCAGTTTCCTGGTCAGACAAACGAGCAACAGTTGAGTACTGGAGTCAACAAAAGCTTGGAATGTATATGACACAACTTATGTTCACAGAAAACACAATACACCTTGCCCCCAGGTAGAAGCTGAGAAAAAGCATGCCAATCAAACTGAGGGAACAAGTGCGCCAACACAATGTGACCAGCTTCATGTACTGCCAACAATTGTCTTTTTTCACGAGATACCTATTACAAAATTTTAAATCGATCAAAACAATAAACCTATACATCTTGTTTCTTTTAGGAGCAACAGGGAAAGATTGCGTACACTTTGCTCACACTTCTGCTGCTCTTCCTCTGTCAGGAGAACACCCATACCCTCAAGCAATTGCTTGTCCAAAACATCGACGATATCCTGCTGGTTGATCTTAGAATGTCCTTTTCTTACCTGCATGTAAGCTACCACTCTCAAGAAAATGGAAAACCAGAAAACATGATTGTCCTCGAGGAAAACATTTTCCCTCATACATAAGACACCCTATTTTAAAAAAAACTGAATCTGGAAAGACACCCTATTTCAACTTGGATTAACCGAGCCTTAATCTTATAATAATGATTCCTAATGAGGACAATAGTTGGCATATATCACAAAAATTTTAAGTTTTAATTAGTTTAATCAGTTGTCAAAGTTTGGATTTATCAGTGTACTGTTTGACATTGGTATGTGATGGAGGAGTTAAGGTGGAGATCAGGCGATGCATGCACTTAAGTTATAAGGGTGCCTGAGAAGATGTTTTAATCAATTTTGTGGTTTGTGTTTTCCCCTGTTATAGATAAATTGATCATTAAGAAAGGTGATTTCTAAAAAGCACTTGTTGTGACAGCTCTTATACTTGACTTCGTATTTTGGTTGACTTTCCAGGCATCTGCTCAACAACTTTCAGTCAGAGCCACCTAAGCTTGCTTCATTTACTTCTCTTAAAAATTATATGTTATCCTATCCACCATCTAATTTTTTTTGATGACAAGGGAAACTTGCAGTCGCTACCCTTTGGGTGCGCACAGGGTAAAACCCCTGCTCCTATGCAATAGCTCGCAAACCACACAGGAGAGGTAACCCGCACTAGGCAAGCCCGGTGTGACGAGCTCGACCCAGAAGGCAAACTCCTTGCTATCCACCATCTAATTTTCTTTTTTTTTTCCCAAGAAAATCATGCTGTAAAGTCTACGGTTACAGCAAAAAACTATTTACATGATCTCAAATAAGCAATCTCATATACATTTTTACAAGAAAAAAATGTATGTTGTGTTCTACAAGTCTCCATGTTAATTAAGTGATTTTAAGTCAATTGTCAATAACTTACATTGTTTAAGAAAACAGAACTTGTCAAGAAATAGGTCAACTGATATGAAGCTCCAAAAGTGATTCGAGACGTTATATATCAACGGAAAATACAAAGAAAAAACTTACAGACATTATTCCAGCTTCATTGACTAGATTTCTTATGTCTGCCCCAGAATATCCAACTGTACGAAAGACAAGCTGCAGAAGTGCAAGGAAAACAATTCAACAATCAAATTCCTAAACCTGAGCCCAAATGTCTAACAAAAAGAACATCATCGTCTTCCCGCAACTAGGTACAAGAAAAGGAACAACTGGCTTTTGGCCTGTGCAGTTACTGCACTGCAGTAGTAGAGTTGCTTCTAACCCCTTGAAAAGAAGCTGTATATAACGTGAAAGTAATTTTACGTTCAAGCAAATCAAATGGAAGGGGAGATTCCAAGCTAGCAATGAGAAGTAATGAAGCACCAACACAAAATCATTTCACAAGCCAAGAATCATCTACTTTCCTCTTCCTAGTAACCCATTTTCAGATTCTGAATTTCTGTTCCAATGGCACAAAAAGCAGATAAAAATCCAGCAGAGAAGAAGCCAAGGGCAGGGAAGAAGTTACCAAAGGAATCAGGTGCTGGTGGTGCTGACAAGAAGAAGAGGAGGACAAAGAAGAGTGTTGAGACTTACAAGATCTACATTTTCAAGGTGCTGAATCAAGTTCACCCAGATATTGATATTTCAAGCAAGGCTATGGGGAACATGAACAATTTCATCAATGATATATTTAAGAAGCTTGCTCAGGAGTCTTCAAGATTGACTAGGTATAATAAGAAGCCTACTACCACTTCTAGGGAAATTCAGACTGCTGTTAGGCTTGTGTTGCCTGGTGAGTTGGCTAAACATGATGTTTCTGAACTAAGAGGACTAAGAGCCTGTTTGGATTGGCTTTTGGCTTATGACTTATAAGCCATAAGTTATTTATGTTATTTTGGCTAAAAAACAGGTGCTTATAAGCACTTTTTTATTTTATCCACACACTCCAAAACTGCTTAAAAGTTATTTTAGCTTAAAAGCACCTAAAATAAGTCAGACCAAACACGCTCTAAGGCTGTTGCCAAGTTTACTAGTTCTTAGACAGGTGTTTGGGGTTGTTTGGATTTTGGGCAAGGTAAAGGGTAGTGCTTTTGTTGGGTTGAAAAAAATGTTAGATTTGTAGCTTTTATTACTTAATGATTCAGTAATGAATATGAATGAATGGTTTAGCGTAAAAAAAGGAAAGAAAAAAGAACTAATGAAGCAAGCAATTTACTTTCTCAAAGGCAATATCCTCAGAAAGCTGTTTCCCAGCACTGTGAACTCCAAAAATTTGCACTCGTTGCTTTGCATCTGGTAAACCAATATACACACGTCTGTCAATACGTCCAGGGCGGACAAATTCTAAGTCCAGTTCATCTGGCCGATTGGTTGCACAGATGAATATGACAGCTTGTCTTAGTGAAAACCTATCAACACCAGTTTTTTCTTTCCTGCACAAACAAATCCTGTATTATCTTGGCTGCACAACCATACAGGAATATAGGAGGGAAAAAGTGGCTTTGCCTTCAATACTTCTCTAGAATATTAGAGTAATCTTTTTTGCTATGCATGTTACTGTAATATTCTATCTCTAGCAGTGCACTTGATAAACATACCAAAAAAAATCATCACAGAAGTCTTGGTGTTTCCAGTATGAGAAAATATTGCTAACTCGTAACAGAAGATGCAAGCAGAACATGTGTCATATTTTTCTCTTCTTTTAAACAACACTTAAAGGACATTATAAAGTGATGTCCGCATATTAATTAAACTGTTAGGTGCTGCAAGTTAGTCAACTGCCAAGACACATTAACTCATATTTGTTCATAGTTTGACAAAAAGAGCAAAAGACTCCAAAGTTCACTAGATTTTTCATTGTCTCATAATACAAAAATGCATAATTCAACAGCAAAAGATTTCACTGGCTAGAGATTGTAGACAGGGTAGGGAAGAAAGGGAAATGTTCTTTGAGAAGCCATATCAAGCAGACTGCAGAATAAGTTTCTAGAATCAGATCTCATAAAAAACAGCTGCGTTATAGTGCTCTCCAATATGAAATTTTCATTGCAAAGAAGAGTGTTATATCCCTGAAATGAAACTACGATACTCACTCCCCGTCAAGCTGAGAAATCAGAGCCTCAAATGTTGCCTTCCTGCGTGGATCCTTTCTTGCATGCCTTCCAGCAATAGCATCAATCTCATCTATAAATACAAAAGCTGGAGCCTACAAAGAGGACAACTGAATGTAAATTTTATCCCCTTGAATTAGCAAAAGTACATTGTTGAATTACAAGTAAATATGTGTCTAGATTCATACACATCTTGTTTCATTGTACTTAAAAAAAGGCAGCCCGGTCATAAATGCAGTAGGGTTGGGAGAAGGGCCTCAACCCAAGGAAATTCATTTAAAATATTTTATAAGGTACCTTAGAGTATCTTGTATTTAATAATAGAATTTATTTACCTTATTGGCATAGAGATTGATTACCTATCTTACTATATGTAACCTAAGACTCCTATATAAGGACCACCTCTTGTACCTTGTTAATCAAGTTCATGAGAAGTTTTTTTTATTATTTTCACATGGTATCAGAACATCTACGATCTTAGTAGACACAAGTAGCTTCCGCTACCGCAAGCGGTACCAGCCAGTATATGCACCCACAGGGCTAATATTTTCGTATTAAGTGCTACCTTCTGGGGCACGAAGTGGGCCAAATTGGGTAAGATGGTAAAACATATTTAATATTTTTTATTTTTGTATTAAATAGCAGTTTAGTTGAAAAAAGTGTGCTTTGCTTCTCGCCGAGTCCTTGTCGCTTTTTTCCGCTTTTCACTCTCCAAAACACTGGTGATGTTTCATTTACTTTGGTTATCTTCACTATTTTACTCTCAGTGCTCTTCTTTCTTCATTATCTTCATCATTGATTTTTACTCTTGTTCTTCTTTCAGACCTATTCTCGAGCCAAGGGTATATCGGAAAACAACCTCTATACCCCCTCAAGGTAGGGGTCTGCGTACACCTCACCCTCCCCAGACCCCACATGAGGGAATATACTGGATTGTTGTTGTTGTACTTCATCCCCAGTAGTGACTCAGCATGCTCAAGACCTGGTTATTCGTGTTTGGTTCAAATAGTGAAACCAAGAGTTTAATATAAATTGAAAAAAGACTAACAGCTAAAGTAACTTATGCTTACTGCATTGTAAAAGCACACTAGACAAAAATAAGTTTCCGGTTTTGAGTTAGACTGAATATTTGTTACTGGTTTAGAAGCTTCCTTGGCGATTTGGGGGGGGGGGGGGGGGGGGGGGGGGGGGGGGGGGGGGGGGGGGGGGGGGGGGGGGGGGG